>JBAIZL010000004.1:15060251-15122751 GCA_036971475.1 Prosapia bicincta
ACCGTTGAACAGATGTTAATGAAATTTGGAGGGATTGTTTCACTAATTCTTAGGATAGTTCATGTGAAGTTTGGTGTAGATCCATTCACAGGGATTCGCCCAGAGGCTCAGGGTTGTTCAAAAACATGTATGTATGTGTATATGTATGTATCTTATGGGCGCCTAAACCGCTGAACAGAGGTTAATGAAAAATGGAGAGATTGTATCACATAAGCCTATTCCCAAGAGGGTTCATGTGACGTTTGGTGCAGATCCATCCACAGGACTCCGCTCTAGAAACTTAGAATGGTTTAAATACCGACTTATGTATGTATTTATCTTATGGACACCTAAACATCTGAACAGAGGTTAATGAAAAATGGAGAGATTGTATCACATAAGCCTATTCCCAAGAGGGTTCATGTGACGTTTGGTGCAGATCCATCCACAGGACTCCGCTCTAGAAACTTAGAATGGTTTAAATACCGACTTATGTATGTATTTATCTTATGGACACCTAAACATCTGAACAGAGGTTAATGAAAAATGGAGAGATTGTATCACATAAGCCTATTCCCAAGAGGGTTCATGTGACGTTTGGTGCAGATCCATCCACAGGACTCCGCTCTAGAAACTTAGAATGGTTTAAATACCGACTTATGTATGTATTTATCTTATGGACACCTAAACATCTGAACAGAAGTTAATGAAAAATGGAGAGATTGTTTCACACATTCCCAAGAGGGTTTATGTGACGTTTGGTGCAGATCCATCCACAGGACTCTGCTCTAGAATTTTAGAATGGTTTAAATACCGACTTATGTATGTATTTATCTTATGGACACCTAAACATCTGAACAGAGGTTAATGAAAAATGGAGAGATTGTTTCACACATTCCCAAGAGGGTTTATGTGACATTTGATGCAGATCCATTCACAGGACTCCACCCTAGAAACTTAGAATGGTTCAAATACCGACTTATGTATGTATTTATCTTATGGACACTTAAACATCTGAACAGAGGTTAATGAAAAATGGAGAGATTGTTTCACACATTCCCAAAAGGGTTTATGTGACATTTGATGCAGATCCATCCACAGGACTCCACCCTAGAAACTTAGAACGGTTCAAATACCGACTTATGTATGTATTTATCTTATGGACACCTAAACATCTGAACAGAGGTTAATGAAAAATGGAGAGATTGTTTCACACATTCCCAAGAGGGTTTATGTGACATTTGATGCAGATCCATCCACAGGACTCCACCCTAGAAACTTAGAACGGTTCAAATACCGACTTATGTATGTATTTATCTTATGGACACCTAAACAGCTGAAGAGAAGTTAATGAGAAATGGAGAGATTGTTTCACACATTCCCAAGAGAGTTCATGTGACATTTGATGCAGATTCATCCACAGGACTCCACCCTAGAAACTTAGAACGGTTCAAATACCGACTTATGTATGTATTTATCTTATGGACACTTAAACATCTGAACAGAGGTTAATGAAAAATGGAGAGATTGTTTCACACATTCCCAAAAGGGTTTATGTGACATTTGATGCAGATCCATCCACAGGACTCCACCCTAGAAACTTAGAACGGTTCAAATACCGACTCATGTATGTATTTATCTTATGGACACCTAAACATCTGAACAGAGGTTAATGAAAAATGGAGAGATTGTTTCACACATTCCCAAGAGGGTTTATGTGACATTTGATGCAGATTCATCCACAGGACTCCACCCTAGAAACTTAGAACGGTTCAAATACCGACTTATGTATGTATTTATCTTATGGACACCTAAACATCTGAACAGAGGTTAATGAAAAATGGAGAGATTGTTTCACACATTCCCAAGAGGGTTTATGTGACATTTGATGCAGATTCATCCACAGGACTCCACCCTAGAAACTTAGAACGGTTCAAATACCGACTTATGTATGTATTTATCTTATGGACACCTAAACATCTGAACAGAGGTTAATGAAAAATGGAGAGATTGTTTCACACATTCCCAAGAGGGTTTATGTGACATTTGATGCAGATTCATCCACAGGACTCCACCCTAGAAACTTAGAACGGTTCAAATACCGACTTATGTATGTATTTATCTTATGGACACCTAAACATCTGAACAGAGGTTAATGAAAAATGGAGAGATTGTTTCACACATTCCCAAGAGAGTTCATGTGACATTTGATGCAGATTCATCCACAGGACTCCACCCTAGAAACTTAGAACGGTTCAAATACCGACTTATGTATGTATTTATCTTATGGACACCTAAACAGCTGAAGAGAAGTTAATGAGAAATGGAGAGATTGTTTCACACATTCCCAAGAGAGTTCATGTGACATTTGATGCAGATTCATCCACAGGACTCCACCCTAGAAACTTAGAACGGTTCAAATACCGACTTATGTATGTATTTATCTTATGGACACCTAAACAGCTGAAGAGAAGTTAATGAAAAATGGAGAGATTGTTTCACACATTCCCAAGAGGGTTTATGTGACATTTGATGCAGATCCATCCACAGGACTCCACCCTAGAAACTTAGAACGGTTCAAATACCGACTTATGTATGTATTTATCTTATGGACACCTAAACAGCTGAAGAGAAGTTAATGAGAAATGGAGAGATTGTTTCACACATTCCCAAGAGGGTTCATGTGACATTTGATGCAGATCCATCCACAGGACTCCACCCTAGAAACTTAGAACGGTTCAAATACCGACTTATGTATGTATTTATCTTATGGACACCTAAACAGCTGAAGAGAAGTTAATGAGAAATGGAGAGATTGTTTCACACATTCCCAAGAGAGTTCATGTGACATTTGATGCAGATTCATCCACAGGACTCCACCCTAGAAACTTAGAACGGTTCAAATACCGACTTATGTATGTATTTATCTTATGGACACCTAAACAGCTGAAGAGAAGTTAATGAAATCGGATGATTTGTTTAACATATTCCCAGAATGGTTCGTGTGAGGTTTGGTGGACACTGCATCGCCCCAGAGGCTTAGGATGGTTCATTGTACCGCCTTCCATAAGTCTGATGTTAAATTGTGTATCAATACTACCATTCATATTTAACCTATATATATATATATATATATATATATATATATATATATATATATATATATATATATATATATATATATTTATAAATGAATGTATGAGTGTATATATGTATGCGCCTTGTGCGTTACTAAACCACTAATCCGATCGCCATCGAACTATGGAAAATTGTGGAATACTTTCCTGGAATGGTTTCTGGCATAGTAAATCTCAGAATTGTACCAGAGCGACACAGGGAGGACTTGACCGCCCTCAAATAATTTCAGCTAATACATTTTATCGGATAAAGCGGCTCTATCTTCTATATATATAAAAGTGAATGTTTGTATTTATGTATGTATGTATAAGCCTTATGGGTTGCTAGAGCACTGATCCGATTGCCATGAAACTTTGGGAAACTGTTTAGTACATTCCTGGGAAGGTTTCTGGCATAGTACGTCACAGAGGAGCATTCAGGGGTAGAGGACAGGTGGAATGTGACCACTCTAAACCAATAAATTTTATCAACAAAATATTAACCTATTAAATGGGGTTAGGTTTTTAGCAAAACAGCTTCCCAACGACTTATATTTATCAACATTTAATTTTTATAGCCCGGCGGGTAGGGCAGTAGAAAAACCCGCAGTAAGGCATGCTTGTGGTATGAGTCCACAAAAATCCTCTACAAATCCAAAAGCGCCTGTCTCATAGTGAGCGGCTTTCTGGTCTGCGTCTGTCTCCCGAGGAGCGGCAGATATATACCTGGCAAAGGTATAAGTTGCGTTACCATTTCAATGCAATGGACAAAACCCACGGATATAGTACCCCAGATGGCAGACCAGCATCGTTGGAAAATCCACCCTCTCAGGAGGTCTGCTCATCAGATTCTGGGGAGTGTCATCTATTGCAATTTAATGACGCTTTAAAAAAAGCACTAAAGTAATAAGATCACCGACATTGAAATAAAATAAAAAAAACATTACTACTAATCCTAGTATGGAGATGAATGAAGTGGCGATTGAGGAACAACCCAGCTACTACGAAGAATGGAAAAAAGTGGCGGCTAGAAAATCTCTTGAAAAGAGAGTGAATGAATTACAAAAACTAATTCAGAGTTGAGAAAGGAGAATGCAAAATTCCCATCAAGGTGAATCTAGTTCTACACTAGTAAGGACAAGTTATAGTACAGATGAAGAGGAACTCATTAGAAAAACAGACTGGATCCTAAAAAAAAGTAAGCGGCCAGCCAAATAAAGGAGGGTACAATCAAGCCCTGAGTCAGTTTCAGTAAAGGATATTGAGAAACCAAATCGTACAATAAAAAATGTCAGTAATATTGAGAAAAAACAGAGAGTTCCTCCACCTATCATTGTTTCGGATTTAGCATCATTTAGCAACTTAAGAAATCTAGTCAAGCAAGTAACCGATAAAGAGTGCAACTACACCTCATATAATAATAACATTTGGAAAGTAAAAGTAAGTGATGGTGAAACGTATAGAGTGGTAACTGAAAACTTGAATAAAGTGGAACGCAATGGCATACGTATGAAAATAAAGCTACTAGGTTATTAAAAGTTTTGGCACGTGGACTGCACCCATCATGTGATGTCCAAGAAATAGTTGATGACTTAAAAGGTAAAGGTCTCCAAATTGTAGATGCTAAAAATATAATAAAAAAAGAAGTGAAAGAGAACAAAGCAGGAGAGAGGTTTGTAGTGAGAAGGGGCCTTCAACTGTTTATGCTCTCATTTCATAATGAAGAAAGTATGGAAAAAAGTTTTTCTATAAAATCAATAATGGGAATAGGAGTAAAAATTGAAGCTGTGAAACGAAATGCAAACTTAGTACCGCAATGCAAGAGATGTCAGGCATTTGGACATACACAGGGTTACTGCAAGAGGGACTTCGCTTGTGTGAAATGTGCTGGAAAGCATCTTACTAAAGATTGCCAGCTGAAAAAAGAAGATAAACCTAAATGTGTTAACTGTCGAGGGGATCACCCACAAGTTATAGAGGATGTGAAATTGCTAAAACCTATCAAGATAGAAATAGAAATCAGAGAGGAACAAAACAAAGAGCAAGAAGTAACGTAAACATTAACTATCCTAGAGAGGTTATCTATAATTCACCAGATATGAGTCAAGTAACTGATAAACCAAAGTCTTATGCCAGTATAATAAAAAACCAGAGAAAAGAAGATGACAACTCAATCAAGTATGCAATTAGTCAAATTCTACAAAGAATAGAAGGCCAAGAAAGATCAACAAAGCTGTTAACTGATGAGATTAAAAAAATGAAATCAAATCATACTAAAACTCCAGTGAATGGCAAAAATAGAAATGAATAATGAACTAAGAATTGTCACATGGAATGCAAATGAACTCCATAAACATATTTCGGAACTTCAAATATTTTTGAATAATGAAGATATTGATATATGTTTAATATCGGAAACTCATTGCTCAAAGCAATCTCTTATAAGAATACCACAGTACATATGTTACCACGCCTTGCACCCAGACAATAAAGCTAGAGGTGGCTCTGCCATTTTAATTAAAAACAATATAAAACACTATGAAGAGTTAAAAGTAGAAACATTTAAAATGCAAGTAACTATGATAAATATTAAAGCAAATAATAAGGATGTTAAATATCAGCCATCTCACCGAGACAAAAGCTATCGCAATATGACTATAGAAATGTATTTGGAATGCTTGGCAATAGCTTCGTTATTGGAGGAGACTTTAATGCTAAACATACGCACTGGGGATCAAGGTTAACAAATACTAAAGGAAGGGAACTATATCGAGCAGCTATGGACTATAGATGTGTGTTCTCCTCATCGGGATCGCCAACGTATTGGCCATCGGCCATCGGACCCTGACAAAATCCCTGATTTGATTGATTTCTTCATTTCAAAAGGTATAGCGAAGATTCATATTACTGTGAAAGGGGGGGGGGATGATCTATCCTCAGACCATACCCCAGTGATACTCACATTAAGTGAAAGGGTGAATATAAATAACAACCTCCCTAAACTTACCAATAAACTAACTAATTGGGAAATATTTAGGGAAAAGCTCTATGACTTTATAAATCTCCAATCTCTAATGGACACACCAGATGAAATTGATAATGAAGTTGAACAGTTAACAGCAGACATTCAACAAGCAGCTGAAGAGAGTACTCCAATATCGTATGCTAAAAAGTATAGAGTAATAAGCTACCCAGAAGATGTTAGAGAGATGATTCTTGCTAAAAGAAGAGCTAGAAAAAAATGGCATCAATCTAGGTCGCCTGAAGATAAATCATTGGTCAATCGTCTCAACAATGTGTTAGGAAAACGCATTAAAGAAGTTAAAAACGAATCCTTGAGTACTTTTCTTAATAGCTTAAGAAATGATGAAACTACAAACTACTCTTTGTGGAAGGCTGCCAGAAAGCTAAATAGGCCTATTGCTCAAAATCCGCCTTTGAAAATGAGAGACGGTAATTAGGCTAAAAGTGCAAAACAAAAAGCTGAATTATTTGCTGATCATTTAGAAGAAGTGTTTACTCCACTTAATACAAACTCAAATCCAATCTTAATAAACCTTAACAATATTTCATGCAGTATAAGTATTCAATGTGTAACACTTAAAGAAATTAGGGATATAATTAAACTTCATTTAAGTGAAAGAAAATCACCTGGCTATGATCTAGTTACAGGGAAAATAATGAAAGAGCTACCGGACATTGTTATATTGAAGTTGCAGCTTATAATAAATGAATGCTTCAAAATTAAATATGTACCTAAACACTGGAAAATAGCTGAAATTATAGTAATACCCAAACCAGGTAAACCTCCTACAGAAGTCACATCCTACCGACCAATTTCGTTGTTGCCAATTATGTCAAAAATATTTGAAAGACTTCTATTAAAAAGACTTTCACAGATTATAAATGATAAGCAACTGATTCCAGGTCACCAATTTGGTTTTAGAAGTAAACATTCTACAATCGATCAGGTTCATCGTATCACTAATACAATAGAAAATCCTTTAGAAGAAAAAAAAATCTGCATGGCTGCTTTCTTGGATGTAGCCCAAGCATTTGATAGAGTATGGCATGAAGGGTTGAAGTATAAGCTCTATAGAGATTTACCAATACCGTTTTATCAAATACTTTCATCATATTTAGAAGAAATATATTTTAGGGTTAGATATGATAAAGACTATTCAGACTTGAAAAAGATATCTGCTGGAGTACTCCAGGGTAGTGTACTGGGACCTACACTTTACCTACTATATACGGCTGATATTCTACTGGGTACTAAAATAATGACAGCCCCGTTTGCTGATGATACCGCACTTTTATCAACAGATAACTCTGTTACCAAAGCAGCCAATAGTTTACAAACTACCATGAATAATCTTAATATCTGGACTCAAAAATGGCACATTAAGTTAAATGAAACTAAATCCGTTCTTGTAACCTATACAAACAGAAAGGTTATTACTCCTCAAATACTGATAAATGGCAATGCCATACCAACAGCAAATACAGCAAAATACCTAGGTATGACACTGGATGACAAAATTGACCCAGAAACTTAGAATAGTTCAAATACCGACTTATGTATGTATTTATCTTATGGACACCAAAACAGCTGAACAGAAGTTAATGAAATACGATGATTTGTTTCACATATTCCCAGAATGGTTCGCGTGAGGTTTGGTGGACACTGCAGAGGCTTAGGATGGTTCATTGTACCGCCTTCCATAAGTCTAATATTAAATTTTGTATCCATACTACCGTTACATATTTAACCGATATATATATATATATATATATATATATATATATATATATATATACATATATTTATTTATAAATGAGAGTTTGAGTGTATATATGTATGCGCCTTGTGCGTTACTAAACCACTAATCCGATCGCCATCGAACTATGGAAAATTGTGGAATACTTTCCTGGAATGGTTTCTGGCATAGTAAATCTCAGAATTGTACCAGAGAGACACAGGGGAGACTTGACCGCACCCAAATAATTTCAGCAAATACATTTTATCGGATAAAGCGGTTCTATCTTCTATGTATATAAAAGTGAGTGTTTGTATTTATGTATGTATGTATAAGCCTTATGGGTTGCTAGAGCACTGATCCGATTGCCATGAAACTTTGGGAAACTGTTTCCCAGTACATTCCTGGGAAGGTTTCTGGCATAGTACGTCACAGAGGCGCATTCAGGGGTGGGGGACAGGTGGCATGTGACCACTCTAAACCAATAAATTTTATCAACAAAATATTAACCTATTAAATGGGGTTAGGTTTTTAGCAAAACAGTTTCCCAACGACTTATATTTTTCAACATTTAATTTTCAAGTGCCAAAATAGCTTAAAATATGATTTTATTATCTTATCTTGAGACATTTCAGCGAATTCATTTGTATATTTTGGTTTCCAGGCAACATTCAACAATTTTAAATTATTTGCCAACACATTTCAAACAATATTTTACATCCGGCTGGACTTAATAAATAACATTCAATCAAAAAACTTTGACTGTCACACTTTTCTCGATCGTCTACTATAAGTTCAACTATTATTATGTTAATAAAATACTAAATTAAGTTCAGCTAATTTTGGCGATAAGTACTTTGATTATGTACATTGACATTTAGGCGGTAAGAAGTTTGCCGGGCCAGATAGTTGTTAAATAAAAGCTGTTGACTGGCGAGTCAGGTATAACTTATTCATTTATACAACAACATTCCAGTAACGGGCACATTATTGTTTTAAGATCTACATTACTTTAATACAGAGTTAAAAATAATAACACTAGTTCACAATAAACATAGCACAAAGAAATTTCTATAATTATAAAACAATACATATAGGCCCTACCACTAAAATAGGTAACGTCAAGAATAAATTTAAAAAAACATTATTAACATAACCATTACAAACTATTATACATTTTGTTGTATGAAAAAAAACATGAAAAAACACTAACCACTACTACAGATACAATGAAAACCAATGGAAAACATGTAAGTCATTATTAATATATTAAATTGATTGTAGAAAGATTTCTTGAAAAATAAATTAATATATTTATTGACTGATAAAAATTTTAAATAATAACTTATTGAATAATTCATGTAAATAGTCTACAATAAATAAAGTAACATAACGTAAAAGTTAAAACAGCTGTTCTACAACACGACCTGTAACATGAAACAGCTGTTATATGTAATCATATAATTAATTTAACATAATATAAGTACATGCTATACTAAGCTCTGACTCATATAATATTTGAACACAAGTTAAGAAATATGTTCCATGTGCAACTAGTATAGAATAACATCCGCCAACAATGGAAACGAAGATTTGAATGTGGCGTGCGACGCGCGCAGGCGCACAGCGTATTCACAGGGAACGTCTTGAGACTTTTCCAACTCCTTAAAACTGTTTTTATCCCTTCTTACAGCCAGCGCTATCCGACGGCAAGACGAGAAGTTATTAAGAAAAGAATGCCAACGACAACGACGCTGTAAAATAGCGGCAAAAAGGGCAACTCGAGAAAGACGCCTGCCTTTCAGCTCCCCCTCCAGAGCTCGTTTCTTAAGACGTCAGTTTTCTTACTTATTTTTGTCGCGTAATAATTCAAGGAAAATCTCACAGAGCGCGTTTGCGGCGTTGTTTTTTCTTACATTTATAATGTTATGATTCTATTACTAATATTATTATTAACTTATTAAATTACTTATTGTATTGAAATTATAAGTCTTGAAAGCATATATTTGTATAGATTCATAAAATTTGAATAATAAACTTTGCAGTGTATGCCAGGAATTATATTGTAGCTTTGTACATTACATAAAATCATTTTAAAAATAATAATATATTTCAAAAACAAAATAATTTTTTCAAAAAATAAAACATAAAAATAATATTCAACGAACACAAGGTAAGATATTGATAAAACACATTTTTAGGACAACATTTTTTAACCTTAAAAGTCCAATATTTATTTATACATTAGTTTTAAATAATGTGTGTAATATATTCTTCAAATAAGTTTTATTTATTAAGTTTCTTCTGTAAAGTTTCAAAATGTAATTGTTATTAATTTTATAGTATTGATTTGTCTACTGTTTATAATCCATGAACCATGCATGTCATGATAAATAACTCAAAAAACATCTAACCACACAAATTTTTGTGGTTAACAACCACAATAATATTTGTGGTAGAAGTGTCTTATGTAATATGTTTTACTATTTTACACACGGTAAATTATTATTATTAAATAAGAAAAATAATTGAAATCTAATAATTTAATGCCTAGGAACAATAAAAGTGCACTTTATAAAACATTAATTTACTCACATTTTTCTCAGTATCAACCAAAACCAGTGAAACGTTAAAAAAAGGCGTTTTCATTCACATGTTTATCAGTATCAACTATAAGAGCGAACCTTAAAACTGGTTAATTTACTCATTTGTTTCTCAGTATCAAACAAAACCAGTGAAAAGTTTAAAAAAAGGATTTTTCACTCACTTTTTTCTCAGTATGAACTATAAGAGTGGAACTTTGAAAATGGTTAATTTACTCATTTGTTTCTCAGTATCAAACAAAACCAGTGAAAAGTTTAAAAAAAGGATTTTTCACTCACTTTTTTCTCAGTATGAACTATAAGAGTGGAACTTTGAAAATGGTTAATTTACTCATTTGTTTCTCAGTATCAAACAAAACCAGTGAAAAGTTTAAAAAAAGGATTTTTCACTCACTTGTTTCTCAGTATGAACTATAAGAGTGGAACTTTGAAAATGGTTAATTTACTCATTTGTTTCTCAGTATCAAACAAAACCAGTGAAAAGTTTAAAAAAAGGATTTTTCACTCACTTTTTTCTCAGTATGAACTATAAGAGTGGAACTTTGAAAATGGTTAATTTACTCATTTGTTTCTCAGTATCAAACAAAACCAGTGAAAAGTTAAAAAAAAGGATTTTTCACTCACTTGTTTCTCAGTATGAACTATAAGAGTGGAACTTTGAAAATGGTTAATTTACTCATTTGTTTCTCAGTATCAAACAAAACCAGTGAAAAGTTAAAAAAAAGGATTTTTCACTCACTTGTTTCTCAGTATGAACTATAAGAGTGGAACTTTGAAAATGGTTAATTTACTTATTTGTTTCTCAGTATCAAACAAAACCAGTGAAAAGTTAAATAAAGGTTATTTTGCTCACTTCATTTTCAGTATGAACAAAAACCAGTGGGGCGTTAAAAAAGGTTTATATATACTCACTTTTTTCTCAGGATCAACCAAAACCAGTGTAAAGTTAAAAGACGTTAATTTACTCACTTGTTTCTCTGTATCAACTAAAACTAGTGGAATGTTAAAAAAAGGTTAATTTACTCACTTCAATATCTGTATCGACAAACCCAGTGGAACGATAAAAAAAAGGTTAATTTACTCACTTCAATATCTGTATCGACAAACCCAGTGGAACGATAAAAAAAGGTCAATTTACTCACTACAATGTCTGTATCGACAAACCCAGTGGAACGATAAAAAAAAGGTTAATTCACTCACTTCAATATCTGTATCGACAAACCCAGTGGAACGATAAAAAAAAAGTTAATATACTCATTTCAATATCTGTATCGACAAACCCAGTGGAACGATAAAAAACGAGGTTAATTTACGCACTTCAATATCTGTATCGACAAACCCAGTGGAACGATAAAAAAAAGGTTAATTTACTCACTTCAATGTCTGTATCGACAAACCCAGTGGAACGATAAAAAAAAGGTTAATTTACTCACTTTAATATCTGTATCGACAAACCCAGTGGAACGATAAAAAACGAGGTTAATTTACGCACTTCAATATCTGTATCGACAAACCCAGTGGAACAATAAAAAAAAAGGTCAATTTACTCACTACAATGTCTGTATCGACAAACCCAGTGGAACGATAAAAAAAAGGTTAATTCACTCACTTCAATATCTGTATCGACAAACCCAGTGGAACGATAAAAAAAAAGTTAATATACTCATTTCAATATCTGTATCGACAAACCCAGTGGAACGATAAAAAACGAGGTTAATTTACGCACTTCAATATCTGTATCGACAAACCCAGTGGAACGATAAAAAAAAGGTTAATTTACTCACTTCAATGTCTGTATCGACAAACCCAGTGGAACGATAAAAAAAAGGTTAATTTACTCACTTTAATATCTGTATCGACAAACCCAGTGGAACGATAAAAAACGAGGTTAATTTACGCACTTCAATATCTGTATCGACAAACCCAGTGGAACAATAAAAAAAAAGGTTAATTTACTCACTTCAATCTCTGTATCGACAAACCCTGTGGAACGATAAAAAACAAGGTTAATTTACGCACTTCAATATCTGTATCGACAAACCCAGTGGAACGATAAAAAAAGGTTAATTTGCTCACTTCAATATCTGTATCGACAAACCCAGTGGAACGATAAAAAAAGGTTAATTTACTCACTACAATAACTGTATCGACAAACCCAGTGGAACGATAAAAAAAAGGTTAATTTACTCACTTCAATATCTGTATCGACAAACCCAGTGGAACGATAAAAAAAGGTTAATTTGCTCACTTCAATATCTGTATCGACAAACCCAGTGGAACGATAAAAAAAAGGTCAATTTACTCACTACAATATCTGTATCGACAAACCCAGTGGACGATAAAAAATGGTCAATTTTCTCACTTCAATATCTGTATCGACAAACCCAGTGGAACGATAAAGAAAAGGTTAATTTACTCACTTCAATGTCTGTATCGACAAACCCAGTGGAACGATAAAAAAAAGGTTAATTTACTCACTTCAATATCTGTATCGACAAACCCAGTGGAACGATAAAAAAAAAAGATTAATTTACTCACTTCAATATCTGTATCGACAAACCCAGTGGAACGATAAAAAAGGTCAATTTGCTCACTTCAATATCTGTATCGACAAACCCAGTGGAACGATAAAAAAAAGTCAATTCACTCACTACAATGTCTGTATCGACAAACCCAGTGGAACGATAAAAAAAAGGTTAATTCACTCACTTCAATACCTGTATCGACAAACCCAGTGGAACGATAAAAAAAGGTTAATTTACTTACTTCAATATCTGTATCGACAAACCCAGTGGAACGATAAAAAAAGGTTAATTTACTCACTTCAATATCTGTATCGGCAAACCCAGTGGAACGATAAAAAATGGTCAATTTTCTCACTTCAATATCTGTATCGGCAAACCCAGTGGAACGATAAAAAAAGGTTAATTTACTTACTTCAATATCTGTATCGACAAACCCAGTGGAACGATAAAAAATGGTCAATTTTCTCACTTCAATATCTGTATCGGCAAACCCAGTGGAACGATAAAAAAAGGTTAATTTACTCACTTCAATATCTGTATCGGCAAACCCAGTGGAACGTTAAAAAAAGGTTAATTTTCTCACTTCAATACCTGTATCGACAAACCCAGTGGAACGATAAAAAATGGTAAATTTTCTCACTTCAATATCTGCATCGGCAAACGCAGTGGAACGATAAAAAAAGGTTAATTTACTCACTACAATATCTGTATCGACAAACCCAGTGGAACGATAAAAAAAAGGTTAATTTACTCACTTTAATATCTGTATCGACAAACCCAGTGGAACGATAAAAAAGGTTAATTTGCTCACTTCAATATCTGTATCGACAAACCCAGTGGAACGATAAAAAAAAGGTCAATTTACTCACTACAATATCTGTATCGACAAACCCAGTGGAACCATAAAAAATGGTCAATTTTCTCACTTCAATATCTGTATCGACAAACCCAGTGGAACGATAAAGAAAAGGTTTATTTACTCACTTCAATTTCTGTATCTAGAACCCAGTGGAACGATAAAAAAAGGTTAATTTACTCACTTCAATATCTGTATCGACAAACTCAGTGGAACGACGAAAAACAAGGTTAATTTACGGACTTCAATATCTGTATAGACAAACCCAGTGGAACGATAAAAAAAAGGTTAATTTACTCACTTCAATATCTGTATCGACAAACCCAGTGGAACGATAAAAAAAGGTTAATTTACTCACTTCAATATCTGTATCGGCAAACCCAGTGGAACGATAAAAAATGGTCAATTTTCTCACTTCAATATCTGTATCGGCAAACCCAGTGGAACGATAAAAAAAGGTTAATTTACTTATTTTAATATCTGTATCGACAAACCCAGTGGAACGATAAAAAATGGTCAATTTTCTCACTTCAATATCTGTATCGGCAAACCCAGTGGAACGATAAAAAAAAGGTTAATTTACTCACTTCAATATCTGTATCGGCAAACCCAGTGGAACGATAAAAAAAGGTTAATTTTCTCACTTCAATACCTGTATCGACAAACCCAGTGGAACGATAAAAAATGGTCAATTTTCTCACTTCAATATCTGTATCGGCAAACCCAGTGGAACGATAAAACAAGGTTAATTTACGGACTTCAATATCTGTATCGACAAACCCAGTGGAAAGATAAAAAAAAAAGGTTAATTTACTCACTTCATTGTCTGTATCGACAAACCCAGTGGAACGATAAAAAAAAGGTTAATTTACTCACTTCAATATCTGTATCGACAAACCCAGTGGAACGATAAAAAAAAGGTTAATTTACTCACTTCAATATCTGTATCGACAAACCCAGGGGAACGATAAAAAAGGTCAATTTACTCCCTTCAATATCTGTATCGACAAACCCAGTGGAACGATAAAAAAAAGTCAATTCACTCACTACAATGTCTGTATCGACAAACCCAGTGGAACGATAAAAAAAAGGTTAATTCACTCACTTCAATACCTGTATCGACAAACCCAGTGGAACGATAAAAAAAGGTTAATTTACTTACTTCAATATCTGTATCGACAAACCCAGTGGAACGATAAAAAAAGGTTAATTTACTCACTTCAATATCTGTATCGGCAAACCCAGTGGAACGATAAAAAAAGGTTAATTTACTCACTTCAATATCTGTATCGACAAACTCAGTGGAACGACGAAAAACAAGGTTAATTTACGGACTTCAATATCTGTATCGACAAACCCAGTGGAACGATAAAAAAAAAGGTTAATTTACTTACTTCAATGTCTGTATCGACAAACCCAGTGGAACGATAAAAAAAAGGTTAATTTACTCACTTCAAAATCTGTATCGACAAACCCAGTGGAACGATAAAAAAAAGGTTAATTTACTCACTTCAATATCTGTATCGACAAACCCAGTGGAACGATAAAAAAGGTCAATTTACTCCCTTCAATATCTGTATCGACAAACCCAGTGGAACGATAAAAAAAAGGTTAATTTGCTCACTTCAATATCTGTATCGACAAACCCAGTGGAACGATAAAAAAAAGTCAATTCACTCACTACAATGTCTGTATCGAAAACCCCAGTGGAACGATAAAAAAAAGGTTAATTCACTCACTTCAATACCTGTATCGACAAACCCAGTGGAACGATAAAAAAAGGTTAATTTACTTACTTCAATATCTGTATCGACAAACCCAGTGGAACGATAAAAAAAGGTTAATTTACTCACTTCAATATCTGTATCGGCAAACCCAGTGGAACGATAAAAAATGGTCAATTTTCTCACTTCAATATCTGTATCGGCAAACCCAGTGGAACGATAAAAAAAGGTTAATTTACTTACTTCAATATCTGTATCGACAAACCCAGTGGAACGATAAAAAATGGTCAATTTTCTCACTTCAATATCTGTATCGGCAAACCCAGTGGAACGATAAAAAAAAGGTTAATTTACTCACTTCAATATCTGTATCGGCAAACCCAGTGGAACGATAAAAAAAGGTTAATTTACTCACTTCAATATCTGTATCGACAAACCCAGTGGAACGATAAAAAAGGTCAATTTACTCCCTTCAATATCTGTATCGACAAACCCAGTGGAACGATAAAAAAAAGTCAATTCACTCACTACAATGTCTGTATCGACAAACCCAGTGGAACGATAAAAAAAGGTTAATTCACTCACTTCAATACCTGTATCGACAAACCCAGTGGAACGATAAAAAAAGGTTAATTTACTTACTTCAATATCTGTATCGACAAACCCAGTGGAACGATAAAAAAAGGTTAATTTACTCACTTCAATATCTGTATCGGCAAACCCAGTGGAACGATAAAAAATGGTCAATTTTCTCACTTCAATATCTGTATCGGCAAACCCAGTGGAACGATAAAAACAGGTTAATTTACTTACTTCAATATCTGTATCGACAAACCCAGTGGAACGATAAAAAATGGTCAATTTTCTCACTTCAATATCTGTATCGGCAAACCCAGTGGAACGAAAAAAAAAGGTTAATTCACTCACTTCAATATCTGTATCGGCAAACCCAGTGGAACGATAAAAAAAGGTTAATTTTCTCACTTCAATACCTGTATCGACAAACCCAGTGGAACGATAAAAAATGGTCAATTTTCTCACTTCAATATCTGTATCGGCAAACGCAGTGGAACGATAAAACAAGGTTAATTTACTTACTTCAATATCTGTATCGACAAACCCAGTGGAACGATAAAAAATGCTCAATTTTCTCACTTCAATATCTGTATCGACAAACCCAGTGGAACGATAAAGAAAAGGTTTATTTACTCACTTCAATATCTGTATCGACATACTCAGTGGAACGACGAAAAACAAGGTTTATTTACTCACTTCAATATCTGTATCGACAAACTCAGTGGAACGACGAAAAACAAGGTTAATTTACGGACTTCAATATCTGTATCGACAAACCCAGTGGAACGATAAAAAAAAGGTTAATTTACTCACTTCAATATCTGTATCGACAAACCCAGTGGAACGATAAAAAAAAGGTTAATTTACTCACTTCAATATCTGTATCGACAAACCCAGTGGAACGATAAAAAAGGTCAATTTACTCCCTTCAATATCTGTATCGACAAACCCAGTGGAACGATAAAAAAAAGGTTAATTTGCTCACTTCAATATCTGTATCGACAAACCCAGTGGAACGATAAAAAAAAGTCAATTCACTCACTACAATGTCTGTATCGACAAACCCAGTGGAACGATAAAAAAAAGGTTAATTCACTCACTTCAATACCTGTATCGACAAACCCAGTGGAACGATAAAAAAAGGTTAATTTACTTACTTCAATATCTGTATCGACAAACCCAGTGGAACGATAAAAAATGGTCAATTTTCTCACTTCAATATCTGTATCGGCAAACCCAGTGGAACGATAAAAAATGGTCAATTTTCTCACTTCAATATCTGTATCGGCAAACCCAGTGGAACGATAAAAAAAGGTTAATTTACTCACTTCAATATCTGTATCGGCAAACCCAGTGGAACGATAAAAAAAGGTTAATTTACTCACTTCAATATCTGTATCGGCAAACCCAGTGGAACGATAAAAAAAGGTTAATTTTCTCACTTCAATACCTGTATCGACAAACCCAGTAAACGATAAAAAATGGTCAATTTTCTCACTTCAATATCTGTATCGACAAACCCAGTGGAACGATAAAAAAAGGTTATTTTACTCACTTCAATATCTGTATCGGCAAACCCAGTGGAACGATAAAAAATGGTCAATTTTCTCACTTCAATATCTGTATCTTCAAACCCAGTGGAACGATAAAAAAAGGTTAATTTACTCACTTCAATATCTGTATCGGCAAACCCAGTGGAACGATAAAAAAAGGTTAATTTACTCACTTCAATATCTGTATCGACAAACTCAGTGGAACGACGAAAAACAAGGTTAATTTACGGACTTCAATATCTGTATCGACAAACCCAGTGGAACGATAAAAAAAAAGGTTAATTTACTTACTTCAATGTCTGTATCGACAAACCCAGTGGAACGATAAAAAAAAGGTTAATTTACTCACTTCAATATCTGTATCGACAAACCCAGTGGAACGATAAAAAAAAAGGTTAATTTACTTACTTCAATGTCTGTATCGACAAACCCAGTGGAACGATAAAAAAAAGGTTAATTTACTCACTTCAAAATCTGTATCGACAAACCCAGTGGAACGATAAAAAAAAGGTTAATTTGCTCACTTCAATATCTGTATCGACAAACCCAGTGGAACGATAAAAAAAAGTCAATTCACTCACTACAATGTCTGTATCGAAAAACCCAGTGGAACGATAAAAAAAAGGTTAATTCACTCACTTCAATACCTGTATCGACAAACCCAGTGGAACGATAAAAAAAGGTTAATTTACTTACTTCAATATCTGTATTGACAAACCCAGTGGAACGATAAAAAAAGGTTAATTTACTCACTTCAATATCTGTATCGGCAAACCCAGTGGAACGATAAAAAATGGTCAATTTTCTCACTTCAATATCTGTATCGGCAAACCCAGTGGAACGATAAAAAAAGGTTAATTTACTTACTTCAATATCTGTATCGACAAACCCAGTGGAACGATAAAAAATGGTCAATTTTCTCACTTCAATATCTGTATCGGCAAACCCAGTGGAACGATAAAAAAAAGGTTAATTTACTCACTTCAATATCTGTATCGGCAAACCCAGTGGAACGATAAAAAAAGGTTAATTTACTCACTTCAATACCTGTATCGACAAACCCAGTGGAACGATAAAAAATGGTCAATTTTCTCACTTCAATATCTGTATCGGCAAACCCAGTGGAACGATAAAACAAGGTTAATTTACGGACTTCAATATCTGTATCGACAAACCCAGTGGAACGATAAAAAAAAGGTTAATTTACTCACTTCAATGTCTGTATCGACAAACCCAGTGGAACGATAAAAAAAAGGTTAATTTACTCACTTCAATATCTGTATCGACAAACCCAGTGGAACGATAAAAAAAAGGTTAATTTACTCACTTCAATATCTGTATCGACAAACCCAGTGGAACGATAAAAAAGGTCAATTTACTCCCTTCAATATCTGTATCGACAAACCCAGTGGAACGATAAAAAAAAGTCAATTCACTCACTACAATGTCTGTATCGACAAACCCAGTGGAACGATAAAAAAAGGTTAATTCACTCACTTCAATACCTGTATCGACAAACCCAGTGGAACGATAAAAAAAGGTTAATTTACTTACTTCAATATCTGTATCGACAAACCCAGTGGAACGATAAAAAAAGGTTAATTTACTCACTTCAATATCTGTATCGGCAAACCCAGTGGAACGATAAAAAATGGTCAATTTTCTCACTTCAATATCTGTATCGGCAAACCCAGTGGAACGATAAAAACAGGTTAATTTACTTACTTCAATATCTGTATCGACAAACCCAGTGGAACGATAAAAAATGGTCAATTTTCTCACTTCAATATCTGTATCGGCAAACCCAGTGGAACGATAAAAAAAGGTTAATTTACTCACTTCAATATCTGTATCGGCAAACCCAGTGGAACGATAAAAAAAGGTTAATTTTCTCACTTCAATACCTGTATCGACAAACCCAGTGGAACGATAAAAAATGGTCAATTTTCTCACTTCAATATCTGTATCGGCAAACGCAGTGGAACGATAAAACAAGGTTAATTTACTTACTTCAATATCTGTATCGACAAACCCAGTGGAACGATAAAAAATGCTCAATTTTCTCACTTCAATATCTGTATCGACAAACCCAGTGGAACGATAAAGAAAAGGTTTATTTACTCACTTCAATATCTGTATCGACAAACTCAGTGGAACGACGAAAAACAAGGTTTATTTACTCACTTCAATATCTGTATCGACAAACTCAGTGGAACGACGAAAAACAAGGTTAATTTACGGACTTCAATATCTGTATCGACAAACCCAGTGGAACGATAAAAAAAAAGGTTAATTTACTCACTTCAATATCTGTATCGACAAACCCAGTGGAACGATAAAAAAAAGGTTAATTTACTCACTTCAATATCTGTATCGACAAACCCAGTGGAACGATAAAAAAGGTCAATTTACTCCCTTCAATATCTGTATCGACAAACCCAGTGGAACGATAAAAAAAAGGTTAATTTGCTCACTTCAATATCTGTATCGACAAACCCAGTGGAACGATAAAAAAAAGTCAATTCACTCACTACAATGTCTGTATCGACAAACCCAGTGGAACGATAAAAAAAAGGTTAATTCACTCACTTCAATAC
Source organism: Prosapia bicincta (assembly GCA_036971475.1). Classification (NCBI taxonomy): domain Eukaryota; kingdom Metazoa; phylum Arthropoda; class Insecta; order Hemiptera; family Cercopidae; genus Prosapia; species Prosapia bicincta. Next base: position 15,080,541 of record JBAIZL010000004.1, read on the forward strand.
CTGTATCGACAAACCCAGTGGAACGATAAAAAAAGGTTAATTTACTTACTTCAATATCTGTATCGACAAACCCAGTGGAACGATAAAAAATGGTCAATTTTCTCACTTCAATATCTGTATCGGCAAACCCAGTGGAACGATAAAAAATGGTCAATTTTCTCACTTCAATATCTGTATCGGCAAACCCAGTGGAACGATAAAAAAAGGTTAATTTACTCACTTCAATATCTGTATCGGCAAACCCAGTGGAACGATAAAAAAAGGTTAATTTACTCACTTCAATATCTGTATCGGCAAACCCAGTGGAACGATAAAAAAAGGTTAATTTTCTCACTTCAATACCTGTATCGACAAACCCAGTAAACGATAAAAAATGGTCAATTTTCTCACTTCAATATCTGTATCGACAAACCCAGTGGAACGATAAAAAAAGGTTATTTTACTCACTTCAATATCTGTATCGGCAAACCCAGTGGAACGATAAAAAATGGTCAATTTTCTCACTTCAATATCTGTATCGGCAAACCCAGTGAAACGATAAAAAAAGGTTAATTTACTTACTTCAATATCTGTATCGACAAACCCAGTGGAACGATAAAAAATGGTCAATTTTCTCACTTCAATATCTGTATCGGCAAACCCAGTGGAACGATAAAAAAAAGGTTAATTTACTCACTTCAATATCTGTATCGGCAAACCCAGTGGAACGATAAAAAAAGGTTAATTTACTCACTTCAATACCTGTATCGACAAACCCAGTGGAACGATAAAACAAGGTTAATTTACGGACTTCAATATCTGTATCGACAAACCCAGTGGAACGATAAAAAAAAGGTTAATTTACTCACTTCAATGTCTGTATCGACAAACCCAGTGGAACGATAAAAAAAAGGTTAATTTACTCACTTCAATATCTGTATCGACAAACCCAGTGGAACGATAAAAAAAAGGTTAATTCACTCACTTCAATATCTGTATCGACAAACCCAGTGGAACTATAAAAAAAGGTTAATTTACTTACTTCAATATCTGTATCGACAAACCCAGTGGAACGATAAAAAATGGTCAATTTACTCACTTCAATATCTGTATCGACAAACCCAGTAGAACGACAAAGAAAAGGTTTATTTACTCACTTCAATTTCTGTATCGAGAACCCAGTGGAACGATAAAAAAAGGTTAATTTACTCACTTCAATATCTGTATCGACAAACCCAGAGGAACGACGAAAAACAAGGTTAATTTACTCACTTCAATATCTGTATCGACAAACCCAGTGGAACGATAAAGAAAAGGTTAATTTACTCTCTTCAATATCTGTATCGACAAACCCAGTAGAACGATAAAGAAAAGGTTAATTTACTCACTTCAATGTCTGTATCGACAAACCCAGTAGAACGATAAAGAAAAGGTTTATTTACTCACTTCAATTTCTGTATCGAGAACCCAGTGGAACGATAAAAAAAGGGTTATTTATTCACTTCAATATCTGTATCGACAAACCCAGTGGAACGATGAAAAACAAGGTTAATTTACGCACTTCAATATCTGTATCGACAAACCCAGTGGAACGATAAAAAAAGGTTAATTTACTCACTTCAATGTCTGTATCGACAAACCCAGTGGAACGATAAAAAACAAGGTTAATTTACGCACTTCAATATCTGTATCGACAAACCCTGTGGAACGATAAAAAACAAGGTTAATTTACGCACTTCAATGTCTGTATCGACAAACCCAGTGGAACGATAAAAAACAAGGTTAATTTACGCACTTCAATATCTGTATCGACAAACCCAGTGGAACGATGAAAAACAAGGTTAATTTACGCACTTCAATATCTGTATCGACAAACCCAGTGGAACGATAAAAAAAGGTTAATTTACTCACTTCAATGTCTGTATCGACAAACCCAATGGAACGATAAAAAAAAGTTTAATTTACTAATTTCTTTCTCAGTATCAACCAAAACCAGTAGAACTTTAACAAATTTACATATCTTAGTACTACGGTCAATGAGCAATGGGAACTCTCCTAAGAAGTAAGGAGTCATATAGAGACGGATTGGTCAGTCTGTCTGAAAGCCAAGGTTTAGCGATGATCACCAGGCGCGGCTCATACGTTGCTGTGTTTTCTTGTAGGGGAGTTTTCAAAGGGTAGAGTCGTGGACTGAGACGGAGGCCGAGGCTAAAATGTTGGCACCCTTCGAGTTGTATCTGTACCATACTGTACGGAGTACCTCATGGAAGGAATATATCATGAGTATGAAGTACTGAAGAATGGAAAAAAGTACTCGGTCATAGGTATCAATAAAAGCCACCCTTCAAGAAACAATACTGGAAGGAAAGAAGGATATCGTGGCTGATATTAGGAACAGGTTTGGCGTGACTACAGCTGGCCTATACCGCGCCGCTGCAAATAAAATAAAAATATCCTGAATGATTAGCCAATAGCCGAAACTACCAGAAGAAGAAGTAAAAAGGGTTGTGGGATAAATGTTATTGTAGAGGACATTAGGGGATAGTATTGTAGAGTGTTGATTCATAGTTATGTCACATGTTCAGTGTAGTTATGAAACCTGATTTGAAGATCATTTAATGTTCCTCTTTAAATGCAAACTACATCCTAGAATTCTCCACAGTGAACTAGAGATATTGAAATTATTTGGATCATATATAATTATTTGTTTCAAAATATTTGTTAAAAAAAACAAATCTGTATAAAGGACGTCAATAAAAATGAAAGGAGGTGACCCGCATAACTGGTAATACGCTCGCGCGCATTCGCGTGTGTGTGACAAAAAAGTTGTATAAACAAACAAATATATATATATATATATATATATATATATATATATATATATATATATATATATACATGATTTTACAATGTTTATCAAGAATCTTCTGTGATGTTGAAATTACATTAAATTTCCTTGGCTTTTCTTTAGTAAATCACTAATAGACCTGGCATAACGCCTTCTAAACAGTGATAGACAATTTCGGTACAGACGAAAGTTTGTTATTCTTTTACATAGGGTAGGATTGTTGTTTCATAGGATTGTTATCATATGTGGTACTAATATAGGGGCATAAAACGTCCTGGTAGGGGATATGGGGAGCAGGGTCGTGTAACTGAAGTAGACATAATCTCTGTTGGTGTCATAAAGATGTGTCTAAAGGCTACGCCCCATTGTAAGAACAAGGTTAAGGAATCCAAATTTATTTTTGAAAATAAGAACAAATTTCTGCTACAAACAAATAATAATAATTTTACCATTTTTTTTAGTACAGAGCAATTTACATCAAGTTGTAACTACGTTTTCGCATTTTTTTTTTTTTTTTTTTTTTTTTTTTTTTTTTTTTTTTTACCTTGGGAGCGGGTTTGAATTGCCCGAAGCACTGCTACCTTAAGGTATATTGTACTTACCTCCCTGATCTAGTCAAATAACCCCTTCCCTCTTACCAGGTTTAGGAGTTTCCTGACTAGAGTTTTACCTTCAGCATCCACCAAAGCCGTTCCATCACCAAAGAGGTTGAAGCGCCTCTCAGCAAGTACTCCACATCTGTAAATGATGTGTGTGGCAGTCTCCTGTTCCTGCCCGCACAATCTGCACACTGGTTCATCCTTGTAGATACCCATTTTATGCAAATGTTTCCTTAGTCCACAGTGTCCCGTGAGTAGTCCTGTGGCTATCCTTAATTCCTGCCTAGACAGATAGATGAGACTCTTCTGCAGCCCCAAGGAAGGTCTCCTAAGGGTTAGCTTACTGTGTCTCATCCCTTCGGCCCTGATCCAGTGCTCACAGTGTCTTTCAGCCATCCACCTTCGCACTGTCATCCTGACCATGGATTTGGAAATACCCACCGCAGGTTCCGGTCCAATCAGGGGAGTCGAGGACCCCTCCCTGGCCAGCGCATCTGCGGCTTCATTTCCAAGTATTCCCCTATGCCCTGGCACCCAACCAATCTTGACTTGATTGTGCCTTGCCAGAGCTTGTAGGTTAATTAGGCACTCCCTGACTATGGCCGAGGTGACCACGTGTCCGTTTAGTGCCTTAATTGCTGCCTGACTGTCGGAGAAAATAGCAATCCGGGCCCCATGTGTTTCCCTTCTTGCTATCTCTCCCAGACAGGCATTTATAGCATATACTTCGGCCTGAAAGACAGAGGTATGCCTCCCCAAGGAAAAAGCTTGTTCTACCCTTGGGTTTTTACAATACACCCCCGCTCCAGTGCCGAGGTCCATCTTGGAGCCATCTGTGTACCAGATCTGAGCTCCCGATGTTAATGTCCCCGACCATTCCATCATAGTTTGGTGGACCTGGTCAGGTGCAAACATTCGAGTAATGTGGTCGCTGCCCATTTCCAAGACGGGTTCTTTGACCACACCCTCGATACTCATATGTCCCGAGACATCTGGGAGGTTAGCCCAGTTGCTCGAGTTGCGCAATCTCCATGCCGCTAGCCTCGCCTCTCCCCTAAGGACAAGCTCAAGGGGAGGGAGGTTAAGCATTACTTCCATTGCTGCGCCTGGTGTAGTTGACATCGCTCCCAGTGTGCACAGACAGGCCAATCTCTGGATAGAGCTCAGTTTAGCTCTTGTCTGTGCCTGGTTGGCCTTTGTCCACCACACCAGAGCTCCATAGGTAATCATAGGTCTTATCACCCTCAGATACATCCAGTGCATCATTGATGGCTTCAGTCCCCATTTCTTACCCACCATTCTTCTCACAGTCATCAGTGCCCTTTTGGCCCTGTTAACTGTCCTCTCAAGATGTGGATTCCAGGTGAGTTTCCTGTCCAGAATAACTCCCAGGTACTTCACCTCCCCCACAAACTCAAGGTATTCACCAAACAAGCGGGGCATCCTGGTCGTCAGATCTTTTCGCTGTCTGGTGAAGTTAATGAGAGCAGTCTTTTTTGGATTTACCCTAAGGTTCTCCTTTTTACACCACTCTTCAATCAGTCGTAGAGGATTTCTGATTACCTCAAGGACTGTATCAGGGAATCTGCCCAGGATCAGGACAACTATGTCGTCCGCATATCCTAGACAGAAGTACCCCTGTTCATTCAGGAGTTCAATAAGGTTGTCAACCACTAGGCACCACAACAGAGGAGAGAGAACCCCCCCCCCCTGTGCACAGCCCAGACTTGTCTCCGCCCTTCTGACCTCCCCTGCCACCTCTACAGAAATGCTTCTGTTTGTTAACATGGAACTTATCCAACCACAAGTGGTCACATCCACTCCATGACGTCTTGCACCACTTACCATCGTCTCCACTGAGGGGTTATTGAAAGCCCCTTCAATGTCGAGGAAGGCACCTATGGCACAACCTTTCTTAGCGATCATTTGCTCAATCCTACCAACCACTTGATGGAGAGCTCCCTCGCAAGATTTCCCCGGTTGATAAGCATACTGGTTCCAATGCAGTGGTTTGATAGCCAAAGCACCCCCCCTAATATGCCTATCAACCAGTTTTTCAAGTCCCTTGAGAACAAAGGACATGAGTGTGATAGGTCTGTATCCTTTCCCTTCCGATTGGTTACCGGTGGGCTTAGGTATAAAGACCACCTTACTAGATTTCCAGGCTGCCGGCACATGCCCTAGAGCAATGCTTAGCCTGTATAATTTAGTAAGTACCAGCACCAGCATATCCATTCCCTGCTGCAGCAGCACAGGATAGATCCCATCTGGACCTGGAGATTTGTAGGGTTTAAAGTGCCAACAGCCCATCTTACCCTTTGTGGAGTTACTATCCTCCTTGCCACTTCCCAGTCCTCCCTCTTACCACGTCTTGTGGAGAGTTTGGTAACCGGTTCAGTGTCTGCTCCCCCAAGTTTCCTCAGGGTACTGGAAGGGAAATGTGTCCTGATTAATTCTTCCACAGTTTCCCCTGCCGTTTTTGTTAAATTTCCCAGTGGGGTTCTTAGCATCCCCACCGGGTTAACTGGATCCTTAGAGAGCACTTTATACAGTCGTGCCCCTTCCCGAGTTTCGTCAATCTCATGACAGAACTCCTTCCAGGACTTCCTGCGCGCTTCTCTAATTGCCCTGTTGTATTCGGTTAGTGTTTTCCTATACAGGTCCCACTCCCCGTTCTTTTTTGCTCTATTAAAGAGTCTCCTGGTGGTCTTCCGAAGTTTAGCTAGCTTCTTGTTCCACCATGACGGATCCCCTACTTTCCTCCCCTCACTGAGAGGGCAGTTATCGGTAAAGGATTCTATTATAGCCTCGCCAACCAATGTGGCAGAGTCTTCTAGCTCTCTCCTCCCACCATACTCCAATCCAGCCTCCTCAATCCGAACACCCAGGTCCCTCCTGTAGGAGTCCCAGTCTGTTCTTCTTGGATCCCTGGTTGGGCGAAGCATGGCTGGATTTAGAGAGATATCATACCTAATATGTCTGTGATCAGAAGAAGATGGTTCATCCGACACATGCCAATTTAGTACATACCTAGCCATCTGGTTCGATGCCACCGTAATGTCCAGGACCTCCTTTCTGGCCCTAGTGACAAACGTCGGCTCTTCCCCCTGATTTAAGACTAGTAAGTTCTTAGAGCTAAGATAAGCTAAAAGTTCCTCACCTCTAGTGTTTGTACCTGTACTACCCCACGAAGTGTGATGGGAGTTAGCATCCATCCCCACCAGCAGCTCCTCATCCACAGCCCCGCAGTGCTCGACCAGGCTCCTCAGCTCTTGTGTTGGTAGAGCCCCCGCGCAGTCAAAGGGGAGATATGCCGTGGCCAGGTTCAGCCTCTTCATCCCCCCCTCCGCCCGCAGCTCCACTGACACTGCTAACAAATCCCTGCAACAGAAGTTCGTTAGTACAAAAGCACACAACCCCCTCCTAACCAGGATACACGTCCTGGGAACACCGGAGTCCTTATCATACAACAACTTACCTCCAGATGTCGCCAGCCCGCATATTTTTCCTCCAGAAATCCATGGTTCCTGGATGAGCACCAAGTCCACCTCTCCCCTGTCCAGCATCCTACACACGACAGCACTGGCCGCCCTGCTATGCTGTAGGTTCACTTGGAGGATCTTGATCATTTTTCCTGCTTACTCTGCAGTTGCCTGGGTTCGCAGAGCAGCCCCAGGACTAGAGAGCACCTTGAACGTGGCCTGTCTCAGCCCCACGTTCACCCTCAGGTTGTTGTTTCGCAGTGCCCTGAGGGAGCCCTCTCCTATGTACAAGATCAGGGTAAGACCTGCATCCTCCCTTTTCCTGGCAATCACCTTCCAAGTATCCTGAACAACCCCAGGGTTCTGGGTTTTGACCACCTTCAGAATCTCTTCCGGCTCCTTGTCATTGTAGGGTTTGGGCACCCACATTGACACCTTTGCGACGCAAAAGATCTCCTTGGGTGGCCCTGCCCTCAACTTTACCCCCTCGCTCAGGGTGAAGCTTGGCAGGACCCGAAGGACCCACTCCAGGCTCTCCCGTGAGGAGCATACGACATTTAGAGCTCCCCTCTCTAAGTATGCTGTCCTAAATCCTCTATCCCCACTCTCCGCCTCAGCGGACAGCAGTTCCGAGAAGAACAGCTCCTCCAGCTCCAACGCCATCTCTTCCGAGAGTTGTCTCTCAGGGTAACTAACTGGGACAATTGCTAGTTTTTGCCTGAGGGTATCGCCGTATGTGCCCGAAGACACTCCAGCGTCCCCCCCTTGTCCCAGTTTCACCTTCTTCATTCCTCCCTTCACTGGAGAGGGGTTGGATGTCTCACTCCTAGGCCTTTTTGACGTGCTGGGGTTTGGCGCTCTAGGTTGCTTTCTTCCCTGTTGCACCTCCCTCCTCACAACATCCAAGCCCTGGACTTTGGCAGACTCAGCTCGGTTTTGGCCTCCCCTCCGTTTTTTCAGAGTTGTTGGCCCTCCCGCTGCTCTCGCCTGTTCTTTTCGGAGCCTCCTTCTGGCCGCTCCACTCATTCGCTTTCTCCGTAAAGAGAGCGTACTCAACTCTGCAGCCACTTCACCGGTTTCTGCAGTCGGCAGCTTGACAGCCGCCCCCGCACCCCCAGTGATGGTTGCCGTTGGCATCTCTGCTACAGACCCACGGTTTGCCAACTCATTGGCTCCCGCCGTCTGTGCAGTCTCAAAATTATCTTTTGTACTTGTCTGGTCCATAAACGTCCCACGAGTATGGGGGAAATAAAAGGTCGACCAGAGCAGAGCCCCCATTGCCCTGGCAAGACAAAATACAATGAGGTTTTGTCTGGTTCCTCAAGGGGATCGTTTGGGACTGCATTTTATACCCTGCAGCCATTCATCCTTCGGCACGATGCCTTCCACCTTGGATTGGGTATTCAGTCACTGACCTTGAAGTACACCCCAAGTTCAGGACATTATTAACTGCTCAGATGAACAGCCTGCTTTACTCTCTTTTTTACAACTGTGTCGTTTGGGCAGTTTCCCGCCCCTACTTCACTGTCGCATTGCCCTTGGTTCACCCGGGAGGTGAGAGTAGCATTGTGAGGACTTAATTCCCAACTACCCCAGTCACCCCGGTCAGAGCACTCGGTTATTTCTACCAAGCCCAACCGGTTGACTGACGAGGAGGGATAATTCCTCACCTTTGAACCATAGCCTTGGTCCAGGCCTGCATATTCAGAAACCTTCCGGAATCCTTATTCACAGGTAACCTACATTTCTGTAGGCCGTCCCACTATCCGCCACCTGTGGACCCGCCCGGTTGCTCAGGCCAGCTTGCCGGGACGTTTTCGCATTAGAAAACGTTTTTTTCAATACAAAATATCAAATTTTTAAGTTATTATTTTAACTTTGATTTTTATTATTATTGTGTTATGTTAACACAAACACATTATGTTATGTTATTAAACCATTGGAAATAAAATCTATTAGTCTTTTACGTCGATTTGTGAGAAATTTGTAGAGAAATAATAAATCTAATCATCTAGTAAGTCGATTTGCAAGTTATGTAACAACAAATCTATTCATTTAAAAATTTCATCCGTGAGTAATCTAAAAACAAATCTATTCATTTAATAATTTCATCTATGAGTGATCTAACAAAAAGTCTATTCCTCCACTAAGTTGATCTATGCGTAGCGTAAACAATAAATCTATTAATCTACTAAATTGATCTGTGAGTAATCTAACAACAAATCTAATCTTCTACTAAGGGGATCTGTGAGTAATGTAACAACAAATTATTCCTTTATTAAATTTATCTGTGCGTGATCTAACAATAAATCTATTCCTCCACTAAGGTGAACTATGCGTAGCGTAAACAATAAATCTATTAATCTACTAAATTGATCTGTGAGTAATCTAACAACAAATCTAATCTTCTACTAAGGGGATCTGTGAGTAATGCAACAACAAATTATTCCTTTAATAAATTTATCTGTGCGTGATCTAACAATAAATCTATTTCTCCACTAAGTTGAACTATGAGTAACGTAACAACAAATCTATTCATCTACTAAATTGATCTGTGAGGAATCTAACAACAAATCTAATCTTCTACTAAGGAGATCTGTATGTAATCTAACAACAAATTATTCCTTTAATAAATTCATCTGTGAGATCTAATAACAAATTTATTGTTTACTAAGTTGATCTGTGAGTATTTTAACAACAACTCTCTTCAGTAATTATATTCTATAACAGTAATTATTATGAATTAACTTAACAAAAAAATAAACGCTATGACCGCAACAAAATTAGTGTTATAGTGAAAAGATTAATAAGATAGCCTAGTAGTTATTGAGTGTTATTGTTTTGATTATTTAACAAATCTATTTGTCTAGTAAGTTGATCTGTGAGTAATATAACAAATTAAATATATTTAGTTTGTTAAAAAAAGGGATTACATTATTGTTGCTTTGCAAAAATATTTTTACGAAAGATTATTAGTAAATTATTTATGAAAAAGAACAAAGATTTTAGTTGATATTCGAATGCTGTATTCTCTTCACATTTCGTGTTTTATAACCGAAATTATTTTAGAGCGTTTGTAAACCACTGGGAGATTAACATTCAATGTTTCATTAATCCCCCGTTACTTATAAAGGAACATTTTTTTCATAAACTCAATAAACACTTTGTTTGTTATGGCTCAATGAGAAATCTTATTCAATGGAATTTTAATAATGGTTTGTCACCAATTTTTCAATTCTTTCTATTAGTTCACACTCTCCTTATATATAGGCTATTGTTAAATTGTCCATTGTCAATAAAATACTTTTAGTGGAGGTCTCTTGATGTTAATACAGTTTTCTTTCAAATATTAATTTATTAAATAAATTTAATGAATAAAGTTTAGTTTTATATAGGAGAAAAAGGTTTCACTAAGGGGCAAGGTATGCAATATAGTTATTTCGTCCATTTGGATCGAAATAAGTAACAAAAAATGATTTTGATAACAGGTGATATTATGTTATAGGTTATGGGGTGGAACAGCTGTTTCAACGCATAGGCTATATTACTTTATTTATATTAATTGTATTTATTTTATAAAAACTAACTAAAATAAAATGTGTTTCTGTTGACCATAGTAGGAATTGACTTTAAAACATTTTTGACCATATCACTTGTTTTTTTGGTTTTCGAACAAACATTAAACCGCTAAATACAAAATTCCTGGCTAAGTGACAACCGTCATTTTGTGGCTAATATAAGAGTGGCTTGTGGTTGGCTGTGCGTGGAAGGAGACGCAAATGGGTTGCGGTTTGCGCATACGTTCTTGCGGTCGCGTTGCCCGAGTTTGTGGTTTCGCGACGTGGGCGGAAAGAAACGACTAATCCCGAGACATGATTGGTTCATGGGGCGCAAGACAATCAGGTGTTAGTAATGCATTTTATCCTGTATAAGAGATGCAATAAACGAAAGGGCTTAACACAACAGACGGAAATTAAAATGGGAAAATATATTTTCTCTAGCACCCCTCCGTCGTGGGTTCGGCACGAACTATTGTACACAAAAAAGGGCCAGAGCGCTTCGTTAATGAATAAAAACTCGTTACATGTTTATATTATCAAAATGTAAGGTTATTTCACTTTCTTCCATAGGTTCACAGTCCCCTTATATAGGCTATGTCTTGTTCAAATTTTCGATCGTTAATAAAATACTTTTTAATCTTCCGTTTAAGTTCAAACACATTTTTTAAAAACTTATAGTGGACGAATCTTGATGTTACTACAGATAAAAAAAATAATCCATTTTTTAAATTTAATTAAATCATTTTAGTTTTACATAGAGGAAAAGCCTCAAAAGGGGCAAGGTATGCAATATAGTTCAATATAGTTATTTCGTTCCAAATTACGTAAAATAAGTGATAACATAACTTATGATTTCAGCTGATTTTAGGTTATAGGTCAAGTGGTAACACAGCTGTTTAAACTCATGTGTTGTGTTATCTTATTTTCATTAATTGTAATTCTTTAATAAAAAGTAACTAAAATAAAATGTCTCTTAAAATTGATCCATTAAAATATTTGTAACATTACTTGTTTATATTAATGTAAGCTAATACATTTCTATATTATACCCATTATTTAGCATTTTAACCGAATGTTTGTATGTTTTAACAGAGCATTCATTTCGTATGTTTAAAAAAAATGTTTGTTCCGCAATAACTTTTGGAGTATTTAACTGATCAAAGTGATTTTGCTTTCAAATGAAAGAGGAAACCTTCCCGGTGGTCCCATCGCAACCCGTCTAATTTGAAAAGAATAATATGCAATTTTAAATTTTAAGAACATTTGGTGTGGATTTTTTTTTAATAAGGATTATGAATTCTAAGATAATTAATAAACAAAATAAACAATTAAAGCATTTATTTTACGAATTATTCTATCACACATAAAAATAACATAAAAAAAATAAAACTAATAGGGTTTTTTTATTTCTTGGAACGAGCATCATCGAATACTAATGAAGGAATTTTCCTCATGAAAGCGCATTTTTCGATGGTCTAACCATATTGATATATAACTGGTATAACTAGAATGAGATAAGTCAAAATAAATACACTGCAAATTCGATCTTGTTAATTTACCAAAAGCAAGATATTCATTAATCCTCGGGAGAAAACCTCATTACTTCACTAAATATCAACAGATGAATTCTTTAAATATAACTTTACTATCACAACTCCACTCCCACTCTATTTTTGAAATAATGTTCTATGTATAAAAAATGTGTTTCCTAGTAATTATTAAAGATAACATTATTGTATATTTCCCTGAGATTTTGTATAACAAGATTATTAACACATTTTTAAACGGAAATGAACAAATAATTGCAAGATAAGAAATTATATGTATAATTTTAGAAAAATTCATCATTGGAATTTCAAACAAAAATTACTCATTGTATTTGTGTGACAAACTGATATTTTAATCGTATTCTTCAAGAGTGTGTCAATTATTTAAACAACGATCAAGCAATATGATTTGAGGTATATATACATCGGAAATTTGTATGAGTAAAAGTGGTAATTTCGCCAAAATAATCAACGTCATGAGTCGAAATTCGATTATAATGTAGATAGAAATTAAAGGTTATACCCCTAAAAATTAAGTAATAAAATTTTTAAAAAAACAGAGCTGACTTAAAAAAGAACTCGAATATATAACTTTACTGTCTAAAAAGTAAAATAATTTTCCAACAAGGAAAACATAATTTATCATAAGCTTATTACCCACAAAATTTTGAAGTCGGCACCGCAATCATGCCTTCTGGTTGCTAATGCATCAAATTTATTCCAAACATTTCCTAACAAATCACCTTTATGATTGCTTGATTTCCCTTGATTAATTATAGCGAACCATAGATTCTTCTCACGAACAAAAATTTCATGTGTTCGATATTATGAGGGTATGGGGACGATAATTATAATCAATTATATCAATTGTAATTGATCTTTGTTCTCGGTAGAGACCATAAAATATCAGATTTTGTCTGATAAAAAAATGTGATTGCATATTTTTCGTTCACATTGTGGACAATTCAAAACTTTTTGAATGATTTACACGGAATGTGAGTCCAAGTATGATATTCGGCGCCGACTTCAAAACTATGTGTGTAATAAGCTTAGGCCTATAATAAATTATGGTTTGGTTATTTGAAAATTGACAATTGTCCGGTTTTCGTAATTCAAAACTTACCAAACTTGTGCTTTAATGCTAAAACAGTTGACTGTGGTCTCATATATGGTCTCAGACAAAATCTGTCTCATATACATTGGCTCTTAGTATTTCGTTTCCAACAGTGATCTTCTTTAGATTGTTTACACTTTCTTACTCGCTGATATTAAAATGTTTCTTAATTATGTCTATGTGCGCCCCTCTCTTTGCATCGTCTCTTTCTTTGCAACACGAAATCTGTTGAAAGGGCAAAGGCTTTATATTATATTTTTATTATTTTTTAGATATTAAAGTACACCTGTGTATTTTACATTGTTGTATGAAAGCTACTCACTTTTTATTTAGACCCGCACCCGATTAGATTTTTCCAAACTTTGTTCTTCCAAGAATGTTTGCTTTACAACTCGTTAAAATAAAATTTGGGTAACACCCTATTTCGTAAGCCTATTTGTTGAAAATGAATGCCAGATTCTAGCTGAAGTAATTTCATCCACGCGATGATCTGTCAATCTGTGAGTGAACCAGGACATTGAATTCTTGCAAAATTTTTAGGTTGACATTATACTGCAAAGTACCCGAGCTTAGAGCTACACTTTAGAATTTCTGTTGCTGTACTCGCTGATGATGCCATTATAATCGAAATGCTAGGATATAAACTATTAATTGTGGATTGATGCTCGTATTGCTAATAGTTTAGCTTATTCTCCACAAGCGTTACTTCTCTTGGACAGTAAATTTACTCTTTTAATGAATTAACGACATACTTTGAAAGGACTCAGTAATTCACTGCTGAGGAACCTCGTATCGGTGGCCTATGTCTTTTAAGAGATCCTGGCAGAAACAAGCCTTACATGTGGAATGACTCAGTCTCGCTTTAAATGCTTATTCGCTGTTAATTACTCAAACTTTTTTCGTAAAGTAAATAGATCCCTTTGGGACTCCTGTATATAAACATTGTACAGTGAAAAATCTTCAAGTTGGCGTCAAGCATATCTGTATGATTATCTATTTGCATTGCGTTAAACTGCTTTAGCGTAAGTTTAGAGATAACATATGACTTCATAAAACAGTTGATCTTATGTTATAGGTTATGTTTTAAAACAGCTGTTTTATCGCATAGGTTATGTTATTTTTGTTATTGTACATTATACCGTTGAAATATTATTTAATATCTGTTATCAGTTAATAAATATTTTTCCTTTCAGTTTAATTTATATTTCAGTAAATCTGACTACAAATAAATCAATATAATAATAATGAATTATATTTTTGTATTCAAATTTTTAAACTTACACAAGTCTGAACCTTGTGAGAACAAATTTTAATCTAATTCTTTAAATAAAATGTTATTCAGTAAATTTTCCAACATTTAAAGGTTTTCTATTAACTACAGTAACTATATTCTATTGTAACCTCTATTCAGTACATACTGCAAATGAAGTATTAACCTCTGTCGAGCATTCCTACTTACTGCCTCATTGTATTTTTGAAGTGATAACTTCTTTACGAGCGGTGAAAAACATATGAGATTAAATCACTGCTTTCGAGTCACGACATTTCTGATATACCTTACAGCATGTACCGTACAACATATGATTTCATGTAACAGCTGATTTTTGTGTTATAGGTTATGTTGAAAACAACCGTTCTACACGTAGATTATTAATAAGTAGTTTTGACCAGAAAAAAATATACTAATTTATATAAACTTCTATACATCTCAATACAAATAATTTAATATATCGATAATAATAAGTTATGTATTTTTAATCCAATTTTTGGATGGATAATATTTTTAAAGAAATGTCTTATTCTTTTTAAAGAACTGATTGAATTGAATTTTTTTAAAACATTTGTATTCAGTAAACATCTAATAAATGTTTTTGTTGCCCACACTATTTCACTATTAACTACACTAAATATTAGTCTTTATTAAATAAATTCCTTAAATAAACATGTAAAAATTAAATAAAAAATTTATAAATTCATATTTTTAGGGATTTTGTGGAAACGTTTGTAAAACTATTTGCTTTATTTTGTTACCACTTCTGTCAGAATTATCTCCAGTATCAACTTGAATATTTTTTTTAAAATCATTTTTAAAGTAGGTTTCTTTGATGATTAGACTCAGTAAGTATTGGTCTTTAAACCATTATGGTTTACTAAGAAACAAATGAGGTATCACTTCCTAAATTATTTTTCAAAAAGTACATTCTGTACTCCTTTTGATGTAGCCTATGTAATAAAACTAACCAGAAGTAAGTCATATGCCATTTCATTACTTACAGCCCGTGTTGAGGCGAGCGGATGTCGGTACCTAGTGATAAATTTGCTCACTATCTATTTGAATTTCCTAAAATAGGAATAATTAGGCTAAAAAGCATTTCTCTAACCTTCACCTGGTAAAGCAGTGTGGTTGTCCTTTGTGAAAAAGTGGAAGAAATAAAAGAAAGGGAGCACTTAGCCGCTCGGCTCTTATCTTCCTTGCCAAAGAATACAGTTTAGCCATAAAGTTTGGGAATCTACAGTTCGCTAAGTGATACCTCTGCGTCCACGAATCCAACCTGAAACTCGTTACTTCCGTCCAGGTGTAAGACTCAAGGAGGAGAAGCGCTCTTTCTCACTACCCATGGTAGCAGTATGTAAGAGTCTTTCGACCTTACTACAAGGCCTAAACTGGTCATCGGCCCGCCACTGGGACGAGACGAACTCCACCAGTGACATCTATTCGACTCTTCTTCCAGAACTACTCGGGACCAGTAGAACCATCCAAACGGTCAAGTTTGGCCAGAATAACCTCAATATCTTATCTTATCGGTCCAGGTAGTACAATCGGACCTTTATCCACTTTTGGTTGATTTTACCTAAGGGCCGGACCCTCAGATTAGGGACTTGGTCTTATAACCCATCCCGATAGACCTTGAAAGCACCTGTAAAAGAATCAGAGCCAAGGTAGTAGAGGATCTGGTAAACTCCATTAGATTGTTATACTAACCAGATAGATATTTGCCATATCCTCTACTAGAAGAAAACTTCCCCATCACCCTATTGGGAGTAGAGCCACACCAAACACGAAGATTTGGTTTCGCAACTATGTACTCTCAGTATGTAAACGCCAAAGGACTTTACAGTAAGGCATAGACTAGCACCGGGATGAGCACCTACCTCAGAGGCGCCACCTTACAAGAAACCTGTGCATCTATTCTGATTAATGCGGTCCAGCTACTAATAGATCAGTTAACTGCCCAAGGGTAGGCAAGTCAAGGGCCGGGACCATACAAGCATCCTATGACTGACAATATCACAGTTTATCATGTTATTGAAATGAATCAAGTACTGTTCTTCCTGTCCAATAGTTACATTGGAAACTTAACTCTAGACTAGAGGCCTTAACTTAACCCTTAGTGATGAGGCCTAAAACAAAAGTCTTAACTTTTACGTTTAAAAAATGGTAACGAAAGAAATTTGTTGATAAATTTTCCTAGTGCTAAACAAATTAAATTTAAAATAGTCAGAGTAGCTGACCTGAAGTAGACATGCCAGGCCTACCAACCAAGCGAAGGAGAGTGTCTACTTGTAACCTCAACCAACCCTTAGTCTTTCTGAGGAACAATATCTTACCATACATTGCTATATCCTTAAGAATATAGCGTTACGATTATCGAAACGAGGTTATGGGTTTTGTATTACCATTTCAAGGGTTGTGGAGTGGGTTTAATTTGATGGTCGGTTTCGTCAGGCGTTGTAAGACCTCGTACTAGCCGTGTATGGGAGTTACGAGATACAATATAGTTAGATGAAATGCTCCCACCACAGATCCACTATTATTTTATTATTATTTATTACTAAAACTTGGAGGGACCTTATCGGTGTAGAGCACTTAGCTTCAGCCTTTGTACTCTCTTCCCATCCCTACCAGAGGACTATCTTAATGGATACCTACCTCTTTGTAGAAAAGAAGTACCCACCTGATGCTAAATCTTCTGATATCCTCTGGTGTACATACCAGCCAGTCAAACTACTTTCTCCTTTCAGCTCCCAAAGCAGGGCACTGACAGAGCACGTGGATTGGGCTTTCCTCTTGGTCCTTGTCGCATCTCTTGCACACAGGGGACCTAGATCTTCCAATTTTGTATTGAAACCTTCTCAGATTCCCATGGCCTGTGCTCACAGTAACTCTGAGTTGAGGTCTACTTAAGGAGAGTAGTTCTTGGCTTCACAAGTCTCCCGAGTAACCCCACAGTACCTTGGTTTTGTTACACCTCAAGCTCGCATTCCATTCTTCCCAACCTTTATATATGTGCCGTCATCCTGTTGCGCCCCTCCTGGAGCGGCATGCCCACTGCCCTCAGCAACAATCCTTGAGTTATACACCCTTCTTTTGCTAAGGCGTTGGCTCTCTCATTCCCTATCCAGCCAGAAGATTCTGGAATCCAGGATAGGTTGAACGAATTTTATTTACCCAGTGCTGCTAGAGAAGCTATAGACTCTGCCACCAGCTTAGAGCTGGCACTAGACTTACCTAAAGCCTTCAGAGCTGCCTGACTGTCCGAGCAAATCCAAATGGTCTTGCCCCTTTTGCCAAACCCTAGTATTTCCTCAGCACGTAGTTTGATCGCGAGCACCTCCGCCTAGAAAACAGAGTTGTAATTTTTCAGGCAAAGACAGAATCTGTCTTGATGTCTCGGTCCACTAAGTCCGGCTCCCACTCCTTCCTTGAAGGTCCGATTGGATGGGTCTCTTGAAGCAGGTCTTTGAGAACCTCTTCAAATGGTCCCCTAACAAGGATAGCTATGTCGTCCGCATATCCTACCACCCATTCCACTGAGCGTCCTTAGTAGACCGTCCACGACAAGGCTCCACAGCGTAGGGGATAACACCCCACCATGTGGGCAGTCCTCCGAGGACATCCCATTTATCGTACACCCCATCCAGGATGCAGTTCTTTACGGTTTTCCAAGGAACTCCTAATCCAATTCATAATTCCGTCAGAAATCCCGTGATCCTTAGCTGCTCTCTTGATGGCTATGCTAGAGGTACTATTAAAAGCCCCCTCCACACCAAGAAAAGCCCCAATACATATTCCCTTGTTGTTGATCTGACCCTCAATAAAGTCCACAACCGCAGTCTAAACTGACCTACCCGTTCGGTAGGTGTGTTGGTCCTGATGAAGCGGATACTGCTTTACAGGTCCCTCCTTCAAATAATGGTCCACCAGCCTTTACAGTGATGGCTTTAAGATGTAAGGCTGATAGTTCTGAAGTCCTTTACTTCTGTATAACCTGCCCTCCCCGGTTTGAGGATAAAGATAACTTTCGTTTTGATCCACTGCCCGGGCTTGTAACCCAGCTCCTGAATAATCCCGTCAGTGGCCCTTTTAATTTCCTCCAAGTAATTCTGTAGTAATGCTGAGGTAATAACATCTAATCCAGGTGCTTTAAAAGGCTTAAAAGACAGAATCACCGTTTGCGCCGAGATCACCTGCCCAGCTATATTCCAGTCCGCCCTTAGAACAGTATGGCGGAGGCTTTGAGCACCGTCCCCTACCGGTCTAATATCAGGAAAACTGTGTCTCATCAGCAAACGCATGGTTTACTCCGGGTGTCAGTAAAGCTATCATCAGCCTTCTTGACGAACTTAAGCTCTCCCCTCTGTCCATCTGCTAACACCTTAAAAAGTCTAGCAATGTCCCTCAGTGTGCTAGTCTCTGAGCACCACCTTTCCCAAGAAGCACCTTTAGCCTCTTTTATGAGTTTTTATAGAGACACTGGCTGTCTTTATATGCTTGCCAGGTCTCCACCCTATTCTTCTTCCTTGCTCTATTAAAGAGCCTTCTAGTCTCTTTCCGTCTTACCTCTAACTCGCAGTTCTACTTAAGCTTACCGCGTTCAGTGTTTATCCGCGATTGAGGGCAATTTTTTTCAAACGACGTGGAAATTGCAGTCCTGATGTAGTCCTCAGTATTTTCCAGTTTGTTTGATGTACCATAATTACCATTGATTTCTGACATCCGCCTCAAACCGAGGACCTAAAACCTTTCCAGTTTGTCCTTTTCGAGTTCCTAAACCACACCACATGGAGGACGACATGCCTCATAGCAGTAATGATCCGATGATCTGACATGGAGGGGTCATCCGGAACCTTCCAGTCATGCACCCACTTTATCATCTGTCTATTACAGAAGGTGATATCTATCTTTTCCACCACGTCAAGGATGTGCAGCCCATAGGGACGAGTCACTAACTCCTCAGAACGTTACACCTTGCAGAACCAATAGCCCATGTAAACACTTTCAAACAGATATAAACCCTCTCAAAGGAAGCGAACAATAAACAGATGCGCGCATCGAGTAAATATTTCATCTGTGCTCAATGAAAGCTTGCATTTTTAAAGACCTCTGCGTAAAAAAGAATGAAGAAACTTTTCCATCTTGTATCCGAGATATTATAAAAATTAGGAACAACTTAGCGCTCTCTGCAATATTAAAGCGAAGTAAAAGCTTTCGGCCGGTTTAACTGGGTATTATTAGGAGGGCAAAGCTGATGCGAGGGCTCAAAGCCAAGTATTTAGGGGCAGCGAGCACGCTCTCCCTCTCTTTTACTTTCTTATCATTTGAAATTGTGCTAATTAAAAGATATCTCATAATGTAAAAACATAGCAAAAACATCCTGTAAAAGCCAGTAAAGCCTCGACGGTCTGTATGTTAAAGTTAATGACATCGTAAACTATTATTATAAGAAATAATACTCAAAAAACCTCTAAACACAATATTTTAAATCTAACCTGATGTAGGTTTCGGTTACAATTAGTAATCTTCAAAGGCATGACAAACAATTCTCCTCAAAGTTTTATAGGTATTATTGAATTCCTTCTATTATTTCACACTCTCCTTATATTGGCCTATAACTTGTTCAAATTTTTAATCGTTAGTAAAACACTTTTTATTCATCCACTCAAGTTCAAATTGATTTTTTTAAAACCTGTAGTGGATTACAATTGACGTTATTATATGGGAGAAAAGCTTTCCACAAAAGTGTCAAGATATGCAATATTGTTATTTCGTCCCTTTTGGTTTAAAATAAGTGATAACATATGATTTCATAAAATAGCTGATTTTATGTCATAAGTTATGTGGTAGTACAGCTGTTTAACCGAATAGGTTATGTTACTTTATTTATATTATATGTAATTATTTAATAAAAAAGTATTAACATAAAACTTTCCTTTGTTGACCTAAGTAGGAATTGTCTTTAATATGTTTTGTTTATATAACTTGTTTGTTATTATTTAACTACAGAAAATTATTCGAAATAAATAATGATGAAATATATTTTTGTAAAATAAATGTTTAAACATAATCTGGAATAATATAGGAGAAAACTTGTTTTATTAAACCTGGTCTTAGTAGAGCAACCATTAACTTTTCTTGCATAATTCCTACAAGTATTAAACAAGTTTTCTCATTGGGTCTTAATTCTTTGCCTCCACTAACACCACACCACAATAGTCCGAAGGGTTTGTTCTTACGCCATTTTTTCCCTTTGATATCTAATATTGAGGTCTCCGTGTATATATGATTTCCTTTCGATATATCAAGAGGCAATAACCATATTCCTTGGTAGCTTGTTCTGGAACATCTGAAGAATTCCTACATTCGTTTCTTGTCCATCCATCTATAGTTGGCCGCCATAGAAAAAGACGGGTTTTGGAATCTGTTTATAAATCGTGTATTTATAGTTTAATGTCAGTATATGAATAAATATATGTTAATAAAGAATTCCAGTCAAATGTAGAATCAAAATATAGAGCAGGAAAACAAATTTGGGCTATTAATGTTAAAATCCATCCCACAAACGTAAATCAAAATATAAATGTTATATATAACTACATTGTTTGTTAGGATAGTATTAGAATATATGACTTCAGTAAATGTCACTAAGAGTTTGTTTTTATAATTATTTGACACTAATCATATTAAACTTTAATAATTGTTCTGTAGTTTATTTCTATAAACTATTATAACTGTATTTCACAAAGAATATTGTGATACAATAATAATAAATCAAGCTCTTTCTGAAGGAGGCTTTTCAGATTTATTTACTTTATAACGGACTATATGCTGTGCAATTGCATAAAGTAAATAGGGAATACTTGCAGCGTTGTGAATGAAGAGTAGCTTACATGTATTAATACAAGCAAAGGAGCTCTTTTTCGTTTTATCTAAATAATATTATTGAATATATTTTGGGGAAAATGTATGTCAATGTATTTATTTGTAGTGCTCGACGTATTGAGCTATAAAACTAAAAATGTAGTAAACATTGTCCATGATTACAATACCATGGAATATTTAAAAGAATGTAAAGATTTACATTGTTACTGAAATCTGTTGCTAAGCAACAGATCACGCTGCTCGCAACAATTATAAATCACTCGCCTAACGTTACAGTTAAAGTACATTATTAAAAACATCCGAGCTGTCCTTAAGGAATCCAGCCTGCAGTTAGTTATTGCCTTGTATATTAAGAGGGCGTTGCGGTAGTGTCTTATATCTGCGTTTAATTAAAAATTACTCGCGAAAGCCTGGTAAGTAGGAAAGCCATGATGCGGATAGCGCTTGCTACAGAATTGATTACTATAGCAAGGGGGGACCTATTTTGTTTTCAGATCTTTACAGGGAAAAATAAAAATCATTGCATACAAGCATAAAAATATTATTAAGTAGTATTTCTGCATGCTTGTGAGTTAGGGTGTTTATAAAATAACTATACACGAGCCCACAACTATAAAGGCTTTATATTCATACCCGTTTCATTGCCATATGCCATCATCACCAGCGAGATTATTTCACAATCACAATTGCATCTCTTGGAAATAATCATAACACAGTTGCAGTTGTGATTATATAACAGTTTTGCTGTTGATGATGGGATAAGAATAACACTTAAAGACGCGTAAAAGAATAACGAGTTTATAATTGTCAGTTTATGTACAGTCATTTATTATTAAAAACAAGTAATATAGAAAAAAATAAACTACATTAATATTTAGTACGAAACAAAATTGCATTTAGTTAATTATTATTAAATAACTAGCTGACCCGGCGAATTTCGTACCGCCTAAAAGTAAATGAATGGCCTGTTAACATTAGCTAAACCTAATTTAGTATTTTATTGACGTAATAATAGCGAAACTTATAGTAATCGATCGAGAAAAGTGTGACAGTAAATGTTGTTGATTGAATGTTATATATTGACGTGCACTCGGATATACCATATTGTTGATTTTTCTCTCTGGTGCGTACACAAATAAATCGGAAGGTTTCTAGACACATTAACAAGTCACATACAGCTGTTAATGTGAGAAGCATGGATTTTCTAAATTAAGTCAAATTAAATTTAAATTGGTTGGGTGTTGCTTAGCAACCAAAATTTCGAATGAATTCAATGAAGTGTCTTATGAAAAGATAAGATGAAAAATCGTATTTTACGCTATTTTGGTACGTAAAACACATGTTGAAAACAATTACGTTGTAGGGAAGCTGTTTTGCTAATAACCTAGCACAGTTTTATAGGTTAATATTTTTCTTCTAAAATTAATTGATTTAGGGGGGTCATGAGCCCCCTGGCTACGCTCCTAAGACTTACTATGCCAGAAACCTTCCCAGGAAGGCTACTTCACAATTTTTCCAAATTTTATGTCGATCGGATCAGTAGTTTAATACACACATACAGGGATCATAAGGCCCATACATATATAAAAATATTCATATATGTATATACATATATATTTATATCTTAGGGGTCACGTGCTCCCTTCATGAAACCATTAATTTTTATATACATAAATAGATATCGCCGTTTTATAGGTTATTATTTTTCTGCTAAAATTAATTTACTTGGGGGGGGAAGGGGTCACGTGACCCCTGGCTATGCCCTTAAGACTTACTATGCTAGAAACCTTCCTAGGAATTTACTCAACAATGTTCTAAAGTTTCCCAAAGAGTTTCATGGCGATCGGATCAGTGGTTTAATAATGCATAAAGAGCATACATACATTGAAGGGACTGTATTACCATCAGGTGTCATCCACTACAAGTTTTAAAAAAGAGTATTTGAACTTGATTGGATGAATAAAAAGTATTTTATAAACGAGTGAAAATTTTAACTAGATATATATATATATATATATATATATATGTATATATATATATATATATATATATATATATATATATATATATGTATATATATATATATATATATATATATATATATATATATATATATATATATATGAATTAATTAGTCTTGATATCATTACAATAAGAGTTGTATTTGTTTATATATTATTAGAATAATTTAAAGTCATGGTTAGAATTATAACCAATTTTGTCAGGTTTGAAAATGTTAAAAAATTTTATTCAATAAAATATGTTTTTGATTTGGGTAAAGGATGTTTATCTTGTACTATCAAGATGTGTGAATTTCGGAATAAACAATGAAAAAATTTGAAATACAATGCCTAAATGTAAAACATATAATATTTGTTTCATTTTCACGAACGTATAACCCGATCAATACAAACTTTTTCTTTATGTTTAAAATAATAGTTATTAATATTTATATTAGCGTTAAAATTAATTGTAGGGTGTTTATATTTAAGATCAAAAGTGATGAGCTAATCTACGAGACACGTGTTTATTGACGCAATATTATTGTTTTCCCAATAAAGTATTTTTGAAACTATTTTACATTTTTAATCGTTAAATAATTATTTAAATCTCTCTCGCACTTCATCACCTCTGGGAAGAATCGATATTCCAAACAGATACTAAGAGCTACCAAACTGTTTATCCAGAGCTACTGAGTTCCAGTAGAACCTTCAGAACGGCCGGAGCTAAAATCGAAATGAGGGTCGTCCATTGGTCCAGCCGCCAGGCGCTTTCAAATCTACTCCATGGTGATAGTTTATTCCTTGTGAAATTACTGGAAAAATTTTAGATATAATGGAATGTCTATTCAAATTGCTGATAAGGAAAATTAAATGTATTTAATCAACCCAATTTATACGAAATCAATATTAACCCAATATTTGTTTTCAACACTCTAGCCATACGTAACATATAACTGGAGACATTTATTACCAAAACGTATCCAAGAACGCAATGTTCTAACAACATCCGTTTTCTACACCCCCTCCAAAATTATGTAAGAAAGAAAAATTTATTTTCAATCCGGCATTTACCTTCTCCTTAGGCGATTGTTCACGTCCCCGTTTCAATCAAAACACCCCCCCCCCCGCTTCCTTTGTCCCAAGTGTGATACAAACGTCTTTTCAGCAGCAACATCTCTCCCTTATGGTCCATATCTGCCGAGTATGACGAGCGAGTCTGTCCATCAATTATGCACCACCTCGCCTCCCGCTCGTATATTGTATCTCGTACTTGTAACATTCCATTCGCCCCTGTATTGTTGAACGATTTTAACTGTTCGGAGCGCCAAGGTTTTCTCTTTAACTGAGGCTATAACTTTGTGCTTGAGGAAATAAAGATTGAAACTTATTCAGGTTTTTGTATATACGATAAAATTAAGTTATTGAATAGGATTATGTAATCAGTTGTGTGGTAGAAGCTAAGTAGGCCTAGTTTAAAAATACATAGGAGCTTTGAATGTTTGACATTTAATAAAATAATATGAGAAATAATTTAAGGTTTTCCATTTATAACAAGCAATGTAAACAACAATTTTTAAAAGTTAATTCCTACTTGAGTAAAAAATAGTATTTTAGTTATTTTTTAATAAATAATTAAAACTAATGTAATTAAAGTAACATAACCTATGCGTTTAAACAGCTTTTCTACTCCATAACCTATAACATAAAATCAGCTGTTTTGTGAAATCATATGTTATCACTTACTTAAAGCCAAATGGGATGAAATAACTATGTTGCATAACTTTCCCCTTGTGTGAAAATTTTATCCCTCATACGACATTAAAATAATTCATTAATTTTTTTAATGAAATAATATTTGAAAAAACTATGTTACCATCAAGTGCCATCCACTATAAGTTTAAAACAATGTATTTGAACTTATTAAGCGGATGAATAAAAAGTATTTTGTTAGCGATTGGACATTTGAACAAATATATATATAAGGATAATGTGAATTAATAGAAGACATAGAAAAATGTTTTTGCTCATGTAAAATTAGTGTTTAATGTTAACCTGGTATTTAACTAAAAATTGTAATATTTAATGTGTTACTTATATACCGTTAAATATTTCAATCTCAAAAAAGTATCCGTAGATTCGGTCCTCAATAATTAGCCGTGAATTTGGTGCGTTTTAACTTAGTAAAATACTTGCTACATAATAGTTGAGTTTTAATTAACTACGTATTTGTTGCTATGTTTCTCCCATGTAAATTTTTCCGGTGAAAATACCAACATTTACCATGAAATGTACCAATACTTGCTCAGGACTTGTTCGAATGCAACTCGGTTGCTATTCCAATAGCTACACAAATGCTACTGTACTGCTTGTGATATTATATAACTAATGACGTCACTCCGGTCTTTAGAAAGAGCTCCACTGCTTTATACAGACTGTGGAAGTCTGTAACTTTAATGTATTATAAGTGTGAAAGTCTGTGAATTACTTATGTCATTTTTAGAAGGGCCCATTATTAATATCGTTTGCGGAGGGTCTAAACTTTCTTCCCCGGAAGGAAAAATTAGGCGACCCTCTTGATTTTTTAACGGCTTCGAGAGCTTCTGTAATTAAATTAATCAGAATATGCCGTTACCTTAGAGCAGCCATTAATTACGGCGATAGTCCCCCTGGGCACTATGTCGGCCTTGGCTAATTAGGCTCTGTGTACTCAAGGAATTGCCAAGGGTTGGTAACACTGCCTCCTTACGTTTTATGTTTTGTAAACGGTGCCTTCTGGCAAACCCTTTCGACGCCGTAAATATTCATTTTGGGTTGTAGAGGGTTAAGGTAATTTTACAAACTGATTCTTTGTTGGGCTAAAGAGTGAAAAATTAACCACTTTTGCTAACCTTTACAGATATTATGGCTTCTTGAGTTTATTGTCAACTGCAGGACCTACTTAATGTAGAAGCGTCAACCTGAGTTAACTTAATTCTAGGAACTATTAATTTGTATTTTTCATGCATGTGTATAGCAACCTGTAAGTACAAGCTATTGGTATTTTATAATTACGTTTTAACACTTCGTTATATTTATTTTTAATTAAAATTCAGTTGGGTTTAATTTAGAATGAACTCTAAGGCTTAATACGAGCGGAAAATGCATTATAATATAATAAATATATAATTATTATATACATAATAAAGTATACTAGCTACAGTTCTATATATTGCCACATATTATATATTTAATTAAGTCTTTATTACTTAAATTGCAATAAAGAGACTGACACCAAACTATTACATAGGCTACAGCAAAACTCTAGAGCTATAATTAGAAGATCAGAACATGTTACCGAGGAGTGCGCAAGATATTATAATAAATCAACTTGTTGAGTGGGACAAATAAATTTTTATGGTATTGCTAGTATTTTTGCAAATTGTGTTTGATTGCTGATTTTAAACAAGCGAACTTATGTGTTGTTTAATGCAATCAATAAATTTCTACTTACTTAAGAGAGAAACTGTTGTCCCGTAGCATCGACATGTAGAACAACGTTTGAAAACATTTCAAGTTTATTTCAAATTTTATTGTCTTCAAATGATCGTAACCCAGCAAATATCGGAACAAAGACACCATTCCTTAAGGAAAAGTATAATTAGAAAATAAAACAAAAATAAATTTATTTACGTCATAATCTCTTATTTATTTGTTACTGATGTTATATTTGATTTGTACAACTAACAAAACTCTCTCACATGGGGGCGTACGTACACAAACATGTGGAGTTGCGGAATAGCTCCACCTACTAAGAGGGCTTTCGCGGTACCCCAGTCTATCATTACACCACTGACAACACTCATTTCCACAATGCACTCAAAAACACAGACAGACAGACACACACACACACACACACACACACACACACACACACACACACACACACACATACATACACAGACACACAGACACACACACACACACACACACACACACACACACACACACACACAAACACAAACACACACAAACACACACACACATACATACACACACACACACACACACACACACACACACACACACACACACTTTGTAAGCGATAATATTCATTCTTTCAGTTCGCCCTTAATGTGTGTGTGTGTGTGTGTGTGTGTGTGTGTGTGTGTGTGTGTGTGTGTGTGTGTGTGTGTGTGTTTGTGGAGCTTGAGGCCCCTCCTGATACCCCAGTCTTACACACTACTATATACAACACTCACACTTATTCAACCCACAAACCTAATTACTAGCCGAAACAATTTCCCTTATTCACACTTATATCACTACATAAGAGTTTATGATTGGTCAGAACCGGTGCTCGTCGAGAATTTCGATATCAGAGCATGACGACCTCAGGTCTGAGGTGTTCGTAGGAGTTTGCTCTTCTGTAGTGGTTGCTAGTCATTTAGTTAAGCAGGTGTACTCGTCCAATGCCCAACAAATCTAGTTAAGGGGAAACAATATATTCGGTAGAGTTGGAAATCACCAGTTTCTATTCTAAGTACACCCTTATTACCATTCCGCCTCCAGTTCTTGTTGTAATTGCCGGTTGAAACTCTAGCTATAGAAAAATCACATCTGAAATTTGAACTGTGGATATAGTCAATTACAAGTTGTGCCCATTACGATTACAGTCTTGCCTACAAAATTATATAATAATTTACTAATAATAGTTTGCAATAATTCGTATTTATTTCTCTAACACTTGAAGCGATATCTGTAATAACGTGATATATTAATACAACAAAAAGTAAAATGTCGAGTCCTAAAAAATACCAGTTATTGTTGAAGTGAAAATCTCGCTTTTCATTGCGTCATCCGTCTTGTGGAGGCTATAAACAGCATAACAATACGTCGGACGGCTCGAGAGCGGATAAATCACCAGCGCACATTAGCCCGAGTAGCCCATAAATAAGGAACTCTAAGGCCGAGCTTTGAGGCCTTCAAAAAATATGGAAGGGCTGTGCAGACCATCAAAAATGTGTATTTCAACTGCGCCAGCCCCGAGAGCTTTAAATCATTTGGGCGGTGTGCTGGATGCAGGAAGGGGTAGAAAAAGATATATGTTTGCGACACGCTTTGGGAGACACTGCGAGCGATTAAGCAATGCGAACGACTGAAATTATTTTAAATGCTTTTGGATATCTTCAATAAAATAATGACAATTTTATATTAAAATATTAACAAAATAGTCGCCTATATATTTTAATAAAGAATACACTACATGTTTCCGATTCTGTAGCTTCATAATAAATTATTAAATTCCAGGAAGGGCAAAGTTAAAGAGCTTTATGCGCCAAAATAAACATTTCTAAGATTTTACTATATTTATTTTATTTTATTTTATTTACGTAGTTTCACAAACAGATACAAGTAAAAAGAAACTAAATCGGTTAGACTCAGGTACAGGTATATATTAATATGTTTTATATGATATCCGTTCAATTTGAGGCAGCACTCCTACAGTTCTTGAAGGTTTTGCATCATTGAAACTACAGCTGATTCAGATTCACTACTGTTTAATATGACCCATACGGTGAAATACAGCAAAACAGATGCTATTACCTGATTTAATTTTAGCTAAAGTAATAGTAATAATTTAATCAGACCTAATATGATAGATTCACACACACACACACACACACACACACACACATACACACACACACACACACACACACACACACACACACACACACACTTTGGAGGTGATAATGCTCATCTGTTCACCCTAAACGCGCGCGAGAGAGAGAGAGAGACAGAGAGAGAGAGAGACACAGAGAGAGAGAGAGAGAGATTGTTGATGGTTCTCCGTTTATCTTTCTGATTATCGTTTTCAGTAGAAACATAATTTCATAAACGAAGAGATATTTCGTATTAAAAAAGATATTATTATTAATGTATATATGTTAGTGATTCCTACTAAGAACTGGTGCTTTGTTTTCGTTTTTTAAAACTAATATTTAAATGTCTAAACAGGTCTGTGCTCTCTTTTGTCAAGCATTATTGGATACAATAATTTATGTAGGTTATGTAGAAACATACTAAAAATTAATAATAAAATTTTAATGTATTTTTAGAATATAATAAATATATGTTTTTTATAAATTGTATATAATTAACTATGTTTATTTTCATATTAAAAATATATGGCCATTGCTCTCTAGTGTAGTAAAAAAAATCATATTGGTTGTAATAGAACCGCTATTCTAATGCTTAGGTAATGTTCTATTACTTATATTAACCGTAATCATTTAAAACAAAGTAACTGAAATGCTATTATTCTTTGTTGACCTATATAGGATTTTACTTTACCAGTTTTTAAAATTTATATTACTTATTGTAATACTTATTGGCTCTTTTATTTTTGACTAAATAGGATAAGTTGGTGCCTTTAAGAAGAAGAAATTCTTTAATAAAGTAAAATGAGTAATATGGATATTTATTAATATTATTTTGCAGAAGGAACTGCATACGTTATATGGGAATAATATAATGCAACAGTTTCCATTTCCATTCAGTAGCCCAGGCGTGGAGTCCACCCTCACAAAAACTGTACATTTCCGTCGCCCAAGATGGATGACGTATTTAAAAAATGTCATCACGAAGACGATTTACCGAGCTAATCTTAGCGCGACCCATAGAAGCACAGGGCGAGCTTTTTCTTTCTCATTTCCGGCCGCTCTTTCTCTAACGGCAGTCATTTTCCATAACTCATATTTTTAACCCTTTTTCCATTTCTGAAATGAAACGGCCGCGGCAATGGCTTCTCTTCCAACTCGAACGCTCCTAACATTTGTCATTCTTTAAACGGCGTTTAAACGTATTTGGTGACACTTATGGGGTAGTTAGTAATTATGTACGTGAACATTGGGTACTTTAAGCTGTAAAGCTTTTTAAATCTATTTGTAAATAACCGTACATTCAACTGAATTAAGTATAGTAGCAAAACAGTAATACGTACCTAGAACAGTCTAGCAATTGTAGACTATTACTTAGTAGTAGCATTTAACATGTTAGCACTTTTATATTATTAGCTTGTTAGTAGTCTATCAACTACTTAATAGTAGTCATATTACCTACTTAGTATACTAAAACATAAATACTCAGTAGCAGCCTAACAACTACTTAGTAGTAGTCTATTAATTAACATTAACTATTGATTATTAGACTACTAACAATAAGTACTTAAAAGTATTATATTAACAACTTAGCAGTAATATTAACAAACTGGATTATTCTATTAACCACTTAGTTGTAGTCTATTAACTACTTAGTATCAGCCTAATAGCTACTTAGTAGTAACAGTAATAATAGTAGTACATTAAATACTTTGTAGTATTCAGTAAATACTTAGTGCCGTCTAATAAATACTTACTACTGGCTACTATATAGCAGCCTATTGACTAATTACTTCCAGTCGATTTACTATTTAGTAGCAGTCTAATAACTACTTAGTACTAATCTATTGACTACTTACTTGGTACTTTCTAGCAGCTACTTACAACTGCTACGAAGTAGTTGCCTTTTAGCCTCTTATCAGTAGTCTATTAAATACTTTGTAGTATTCTATAAATGCTTAGTGCCGTCTAATAAATACTTACTACCGGCTACTATATAGCTACTATACTAAGTTCCAGTCGATTTACTACTTAGTAGCAGTCTAATAACTACTTAGTAAAAGTCCATTGAAAATTCGTTTCGCTCATGGTCATTTGTTTCGTTGCCTATTTGTTGTATTTATCGACTTCCCAGATAGTAAATGACTTACATTATTGATGAGGTGTACATTTACAAAATATTTTGTTAAACAAAAACTCGGTTGATACGTGAGTAAAGAAACAATGATTAATAAAAATTCGGCTACGTTTCGATGACTAAATTGTCCTCATTTAGGCCTACAAGTAGATTAGACAGAATTACAATTATGTCTAAAAATATCCACATACAAAAATAATATAAAATCAAAAACATTATACATAGCTAACCTCATTGGAAGGTTGAATAATGACTTATTAATTTTCTATTTATTTTTGTGAATCGCCTATAGTGTTTGTGTATTGCTATTGTCATGTAATGTCTTTTATACTTTATTAAGAGTTTGTAGTGTTAATTTATTCGAACCTTGTCTTTTGAGAGAATTTCCTGAGGTTCTTGATGTTAATTGATGAGAGGTTTGGGAATTTTTGACACATTTTAATTAATTGTTTTATAGTTTTTGTTATAATAGACCAATATGTTTTATAGTGTGCTTTTTATTATTAAATTTTATTATCTGTATTGCTGTTTTGTTAATTTATTAGTATTTATAACTTAATTGTGCATTGTAATGTTTTTGATTTTACATTATTTTTGTATGTGAATATTTTTAGACGTGATTGTAATTTTGTCTGTTTGTAGCCCTGAATGAGGACAATTTAGTCGTCGAAACGTGGCCGAATTTTTCGCCTACGTAGTTAAATCAACATATCTTGACTCACATATGAACCGAGTTTTTGTTCAACTACTTATACATTTATTTAGAAAAAGTTATCAAACTTATATAAATGTACATATTATTGACCTTATTTATTTGGTAAATTATGAAATATAGTTGTATAATATATGAAAAAAACATGGTATATTATAAGATATTATATATATATATATATATATATATATATATATATATATATATATATATATATAATATATAATATAAGGCCTTTGACTTAGGTACAGTAGCTAATTAGTAATACAGGGTTATTTACTTATCACAGTCTAATGCCTATTTAGTATCTGTCTAATGCCTACCTAGTAGCAGTCCAATGCCTACTTAGTAGCAGTCTAAAACCTACTTACTAGCAGCATAATGCCTTCTTAGTAGCTGTCTAATGTCTACCTAGTAGCAGTCCAATACCTACTTAGTAGCAGTTTAATGCTTCCCTAAAAGCAGTCCTATGCATTCTTAGTACAGTTTCATGTCTAATTAGTAGCTGTCTAATGTCTACCTAGTAGCAGTCCAATACCTACTTAGTAGCAGTTTAATGCTCCCCTAAAAGCAGTCCTATGCATTCTTAGTACAGTCTCATGTCTAATTAGTAACTGTCTAATGTCTACCTAGTAGCAGTCCAATACCTACTTAGTAGCAGTTTAATGATCCCCTAAAAGCAGTCCTATGCATTCTTAGTACAGTCTCATGTCTAATTAGTAACTGTCTAATGTCTACCTAGTAGCAGTCCAATACCTACTTAGTAGCAGTTTAATGATCCCCTAAAAGCAGTCCTATGCATTCTTAGTACAGTCTCATGTCTAATTAGTAACTGTCTAATGTCTACCTAGTAGCAGTCCAATACCTACTTAGTAGCAGTTTAATGATCCCCTAAAAGCAGTCCTATGCATTCTTAGTACAGTCTCATGTCTAATTAGTAGCTGTCTAATGCCTACTTAGTAACTGTCTCCTACTTCGTACTCGAACAGTGCTAAGCACAAGGTATTACTGTTTGTGAAATATTTAGAATAATAAATATACAAGAAATATCCTGAAATAACGTTTATTCAGGAAGAAACAGAAATTATTGTTATTATTGAAGAACATTTTTGTTTATTATGTTAAGCAATAACGGTCTCATATTCAATTATCCCTCACGTAATTTGCAAAAACTTTCTGAGAACTAAATTTTCTAAGTTGTAAAATAATAATAACCAACGCTATAATGAAGCAATAAACAATGTAATTTTACGTAAGACCTAAAAAAATTAAATTTTCAATCTATTGTTTGTCGCAATCTACTGTTACCAGTATTTACGTTGGACAAGATTATTTTATTAAATTGTTTTCCGAAAAAATCTCATTGAAGAGTTTCAATTATTTTTCTCCTAAATTGTTTTACCGGACATTCAATGCGGCTTTATTTTGGAAAAAAAGGCTAAACAAGAATAAAATGTAGCAATATTGTAATTTTCAAACCAATGTTTACAGAAACGTTTTAAAGATTTTGCTATTGACTCAAGTTCCGAGATATTGCCCTAAGATAGCCTATATTTCAGGTAATCGTTTTAAATTCTTGTCTTATTATTTGATCCAATACTAAGTAAGATTCTTGACTAACCACCAATAACATAATACTAACACAACTCTGAAGATGGTCATTAAGTTAACAAAACACGCACATTATTGCACTTAAGATAACTGTATAATGTATTGTGGTGTATGGTTATTTTTATTCAATACTTTCATAATAATATTTTCTCTAGAATTAGTCTATTTATTTTTTATTTTGGAACAGTCAAGACGCATCAGTTTTCGTCTAAAACCATTCGTTATACATTTAGTTAATTTCGTTTATGCGTTGAAAACCTTTTTCTAAGACCAAAAAAGGATGAACATTCGTCTGACTTGGTATACAAACGACGAAAAGATGAAAGTGAAGTCTTTAAACTGAAATGGGCTATTCATTTTTATCTTTTCCCTGGTCTGTCGAACCTCAGCCACTGGAGGGCTTTGTCAGGTAGAAGGGAATATTTTGCTGGCAGAAGTTACACACCTGCAGAACGGGCTTCCTTCTCTTAATTCTAGAAAAGCTTCTTTGAAAACGTTTCTTTTAAACTCTTCTCCTTTCCAACGCCTTCAATTCACCGAAAGCTAGTTCCCTTTGAGTTAAAATCACGAGGAATATTAAAACGGGGGTTTTCTTTCACGAAGACTGAGCGAAAGAGATAAAGGTAACTGAAAACCATTCTAATAGGCTACCAAAAATGTATAGATTACCAAGATGATGCGAAACGAGTGCTTTCATCATATATATTAAAACCATTTATGCAAATTATGTTTTAGGCTTACATTTATAGTATTTAAATGTATAACAAGTATAAACAAACATATATGCATTGTAAGTAAAATAATTCAATAGCTATTGTTACTAAAATCTAAATTACCAAATAAGAAATAAGATGATACATATTTATAGATGCATAAAAACACGATTTTATTTAATTATGTATTAAAATCTTTAAACAACTTACACGTAAGCCTAATAAAATTAATTTTTGAGCATAAAGAAATTAATTTTATAACTAATTTTGTGCTTATACAAATAATATATGATCGATATTATTTTCTATGTTCTATTTTCAATTTCAATGTCTAAAAGTAAGTATTACTAGAGGAAAATGTTTGAAGCGTAGGATGCATTTGAATAATATCTGTGGTAACTCTATACATATGAAGTATAAATGCTCTGTACAAATATATGATGAAGTTTCGTAGATAGAACAAATTGGAAATATATCCGCAAATATGACGTTCCGCTTCCGGTGACGTATCATTATTTAAAGTGTGCGCTAAGCAAGTTGAAGTCGGAAGCTCTGTAAGTATTGGAACTCAATCTATCAGCGCGAGCTGGCCCCAGGCTTTAATTAAATATCCTACAACAGAAGCTAACCCCCTCAAAATGTGAAATATCGCAAGCAGTTCAACCCCCATCCCCCATTCTCATTTCTCTTGCTCTGGACTCATCCTCCTAATTTATTACTCCTTTGTCTCTCTCTTTGTCTAACTCGTAGTCTGGCCATGTTAGTTTCTCTGTCTGCAACGATAACACACTGGGCGACATTTTCCCTAAATGGCCCTGTATCAAGACTGCATAATAAAGGCTCCAGACTACCGCAAGTGTTTTGACGTTGGCATGGCAACCGTTCAACTGAAAAGAAATAAACATTTTATGGTTAGTCAGGCTTTATTCGGCGCAAGAAATTTATTTGTTTATATCATAAGCTGTATTTTCAATGGTTTTATTTTTTGTGAGATAAATTTCGCTTTATGTATTTTTGTTTAAAAATACCCATTATAGCCAATAAATAAATAATGACAAAGCGATATTTAAAAAAACGATTATTTTCAAAAGTATTTGTTCAAATATTGTTACTAAACTTTACGTTTGTAACTTCTAATTTCTTTTATTAAACATACTTTGCCCCTAATCTTCCCAGTATGTTCCAGTTTGCCTCAGTATGCTTCATTATGTCTTAGTTTACCCCAGTGAATCCCAGTTTTTCCAGTACGTCCCAGTTTGCCCCGGTATGTACCAGTTTGCCACAGTACGTTCCAATTGGACCCAGTGTATTCCAGTTTGTCCCAGTACGTTCCAGTTGGCCAAAGTATGTCCTATGTTTCAATATTAGGCCAGTATGTTCTAGTTTGCCTCATTATGTCCCAGTTTGCCGCAGTATTTTTTACTTTTCCCTAGTTTGCTCCAGTTAGCTTCTGTATGTTCCAGTTTTCCTCAGTATGTACCAGTGGACTACAGTTCACTCTAGTGTGCTTCATTTACACCCTAGTATGCGCCCAGTTTACACCAGTATATCCCAGTTTGGCCTAGTATGTCCCAGTTTGCTCCAGTAGGACTTAGTTCTTCTCATTATGTCCCTGTTATGTTCCCCATTATGTTCCAGTTTGCTATCTATTTATTACAATTTAAAAAACTTTTAAAACTTCCATATATTAAAAAGAATGATCCCATTTAGATATAATCGCCCAAAATAGTAATTAAATGTTACCGTATTTGTTTAAAATCTTATAAATGATTCATTATAATAAAACACTGAAATGGTTTAAAAAAGACAGCAGCGTTTCAGTATTTAAGGCAGACAACTGTGGCTATCACTACTTTTCAGCTATTGATTTTTATAATAGTCGATTTCAGTCTAGTACTTCATTTTCATAAGCTGTTACAACCTGGAAACTGAAAAGCCACCTAAAAAGTCTTCGACAGTGCCGGGATCGAACCCTGGATTTTCAATTTAATAGTCAAAAACGCAATCAACACAATCTTAGATCATTTCTAATATGTTTATTTAATCATTCTGATAAACTCATGGCTGCATTGACGTAAGCTGTCACTATGAAGAATCCACATTATATATTCAATGTTAATAAGAAGGGATATTATTGTTTCAAATTAAAGGACAATCTACTTAATAAATGTATATATACCGCAGCAAACATTTCCTCCGATTATTGAACTCGTTGCTATAGTAAATGTCAAAAAAAACGTTTTTAGCGAATAAATAAAAAAACAATTTACTATCACCCAATGATTGTAAACTATAGAAGTTCAGTATTGGTATTATTAGGCCTACGACACATGAAAATATTACCAAGAAAAACCTACTTAGGCATCAAAATAAACTCCAATATAAAGCATTTATTTTAAAATGTTTCAAAAGACCCTTTACTCTAAATAGCTTTGTTTCCTTAAACTATAGGCAAACAAAAAGCTCATCCTATTTCTTCTTGTACAATATTTTCTTTGCCATGGACAGAAATATTTTGAGAGATTCAAATTCACCGAAAACTCTACAAAATTAAGAAGACAGCTTTCAGACTCAAGCCTTATGCATATTCATGCTTCTTCTTTAATATTTGAACAGAAGAAAAATAACTTGGTGAGTGAGTCATTAAGTTTTTTTGCTGCTCAGTTGGTAACACTGGGGAGAGGGCTTCATCTCCCAGGGGTTCGTTCTTTTTTAAATTTGGCTAAATCGCAAAGGAAAACACCCGTTAACTTTAAATTCGAGGGATGAAGGCTGTATATTGACGCTATTTTCATCTTTATTTCCTACAGGATTTTCTAAGGCATTTTAAATCAGAGTACAACTCCTGTCTGTTTCGTTTTGCTTAGTAAAGCAAATAGAAGGCTTTTGAGTATTTATACAAAGGATGCCAATAACTAAAATGGTTCAAGAACCTTTAGAAAACACTATGGTGCTTCCAGTATAATTTTGTATCCAAATTTTTTTTAGACTCTTCAAAGAACTATCTCTTCTTAGACTATCCAAAGAATAGTCGTCCTAAAGAATTATACCGAAAATAGGAACTGCAAAGAGTAACGCGTTTAGTCTGAACGTATTTGAAGGTGGATCAAGCAAAACGCGTTTAGCGTAAACGTATCTGAAGGTAGATTCGGCGAAACGTTAATATCGTGAAGATATTTAAAGATGGATCAGGGGAAACGCTTTTAGAGTAAACGTATCTAAAGTGGATAAGACGAAACGAGTTTAGAGTAAACATATATGAAGGTGGATCCGCTGAAGTGAGTATATTGGAAACATATTTGAAGGTGGATCAAGCAAAACGCGTTTAGAGTAAACGTATCTGAAGGTGGATCCGGCAATACGCGTATATCGTGAACACATTTAAACATAGATCAGGGGAAACGCGTTTAGAGTAAACGTATCTGAAGGGGGATAAGACGAAACGAGTTTAGAGTGAACATATATGAAAGTGGATCAGGCGAAATGAGTATATCGTAAACATATTTGAAGTGGGTCAAGGGAAACGAGTTTAGAGTAAACGTATCTGAAGGTGGATCCGGCGAAATGAGTATATCGTAAACATATTTGAAGTGGGTCAAGGGAAACGCGTTTAGAGTAAACGTATCTGAAGGGGGATAAGACGAAACGAGTTTAGAGTGAACATATATGAAAGTGGATCAGGCGAAATGAGTATATCGTAAACATATTTGAAGTGGGTCAAGGGAAACGCGTTTAGAGTAAACGTATCTGAAGGGGGATAAGACGAAACGAGTTTAGAGTGAACATATATGAAAGTGGATCAGGCGAAATGAGTATATCGTGAACATATTTAAAGCTGGATCAGTTGAAACGCGTTTAAGTTTGAAACGTCTTGAAGGTGGAACGCGATTACCATAAACATATCTGAAGGCGGATGAATCGAATAAAGAGATGTCTATTAGTTTCAATCTCTTCGTAGGAAGCAGGATACGGATGTGTAGATGGAAGTAGGTGCGGCTAATAAAAACACATTCCTAAAGAAGGGTTAGTTTAGGAATAAAGAGATGTCTATTAATTCAATCTCTTCGTAGGAAGCAGGATACGG
Source organism: Prosapia bicincta (assembly GCA_036971475.1). Lineage (NCBI taxonomy): Eukaryota > Metazoa > Arthropoda > Insecta > Hemiptera > Cercopidae > Prosapia > Prosapia bicincta. Next base: position 15,118,730 of record JBAIZL010000004.1, read on the forward strand.
ATGTGTAGATGGAAGTAGGTGCGGCTAATAAAAACACATTCCTAAAGAAGGGTTAGTTTAGGAATAAAGAGATGTCTATTAGTTCAATCTCTTCGTAGGAAGCAGGATACGGATGTGTAGATGGAAGTAGGTGCGGCTAATAAAAACACATTCCTAAAGAAGGGTTAGTTTAGGAATAAAGAGATGTCTATTAGTTCAATCTCTTCGTAGGAAGCAGGATACGAATGTTTAGATGGAAGTAGGTGAAGTAAGCTAATAAAAACACATTCCTAAGGAAGATTTAGGTTAGGAATAAACAGATGTCTATTAGTTTCAATCTCTTTGTATGAAGCAGGATACGAATGTGTAGATGGAAGTAGGTGAAGTAAGCTAATAAAAACACATTCCTAAGGAAGATTTAGGTTAGGAATAAAGAGATGTCTATTAGTTCAATCTCTTCGTAGGAAGTAGAATACGAATGTGTGGATGGAAGTAGGTGAAGTAAGCTAATAAAAACACATTCCTAAGGAAGGTTTAGGTTAGGACTAAACAGATGTCTATTAGTTCAATCTCTTCGTAGGAAGCAGGATACGGATGTGTAGATGGAAGTAGGTGAAGTAAGCTAATAAAAACACATTCCTAAGGAAGGTTTAGGTTAGGAATAAAGAGATGTCTATTAGTTCAATCTCTTAGTAGGAAGTAGGATACGAATGTTTAGATGGAAGTAGGTGAAGTAAGCTAATAAAAACACATTCCTAAGGAAGGTTTAGGTTAGGAATAAAGAGATGTCTATTAGTTTCAATCTCTTTTTGTGAAGCAGGATACGAATATGTAGATGGAAGTAGGTGAAGTAAGCTAATAAAAACACATTCCTAAGGAAGGTTTAGGTTAGGAATAAAGAGATGTCTATTAGTTTCAATCTCTTTGTGTGAAGCAGGATACGAATATGTAGATGGAAGTAGGTGAAGTAAGCTAATAAAAACACATTCCTAAGGAAGGTTTAGGTTAGGAATAAAGAGATGTCTATTAGTTTCAATCTCTTTGTGTGAAGCAGGATACGAATATGTAGATGGAAGTAGGTGAAGTAAGCTAATAAAAACACATTCCTAAGGAAGGTTTAGGTTAGGAATAAAGAGAAGATAGGAAATAGGAGAATGGAAAGACTATTTCTCTGGTAATGCGAATACGAGAAACGTATGACACATTTGAGCAGGGAAACGTACCTGAAGTCGTCCTGCTCGCTACAGGGATAAAGAGAGTTTTCTGCCCTTAATGGAATTCAGTACAGTAAACGAGAGATCCAGAAATATATGTGAGACGAGCTTAAGAGCTGTATGAGGTTTAAACAGACATTTTTAATATAACTAACTCTGAAAATGAATCTTGGAGACAGCGCGACGAAGAATAGTGTAAAAAGAATATACACAAATGAATGTAGTATCATTTGGCTTATTAACGTTCTGGCATCCCTCATTTGTTACATCTGTAAGGGACGTCTGGCGTGCCAGTATATAATCATTAATTACTCCATTTCGTTTTATCCCGTGATTATGACAGCATGTTCAATGTCGAAAGGAATTAAGCAGAACTGATCAATAAGAAATCTGCCGTATCTAATAAAAGGGAGGAAATTACAGGCTAAGGGTACACATTAAGGGGGATGTACGCACCCTTGTTTTCATGGAGCAGTTTATTTTGCATTTTCTTTGCTGCTATTGTTTTTATCTCAGCAGTGTTAAATTACTTTTTACCCTCGAGTCAGTTTCCAGTAAACATGTAACCTCCCTCCAGCCTACCCACCCCTAAATTCTGTAGTTTCACGCCTCGCCGTAGGCCACTACGGGCTTTATAACCGTACAATATAACTTTATAAATGTTTCAATTTGAGAGAACTGTTCGTCGAGGCACGAGAAATATTTATTTTGTGTTCGTGACGATTTAGTTTTGAATATTATTTTACTTCTTATGCTATTGGATGTTCATTTCTCTCCTTTTTGTTTTCATTCAAGTTATATTTCCAATTCCTTCTAATAATTAATTTACACTCTCCTTATATATATCTTCAACGTTAATACAATATTTTTTTATTCATCCACTCAATTTCAAATTAATTTTTATAAACACTTGGCGGATAATAAACACAAATGGGTAACAATTGGCATTAATACAATTTTTACAAATATTAATTCATTAATTAAATTTAATAAACAAATAATTTAAGTTCTATGTAGGATGAAAAACGAACAACAAAAGGTGCAAGGTAAGCAATACAGTTATTTCATACAATGTGGCTTGAAATACATGATAACATATGATTTCTTTAAACAGCTGATTTTATGTTTAGGTGATAGAACAGCTGCTTTTGCGCATAGTTTATGTTACTTCATTTATATTAGTTGTAATCATTTAATAAAAAGTAAGTAAAATAATGTTTTATTGTTGAACCTAGTCGGAATTGACTTTAAAAATATTTGTATACTACTTATTGAGTGTTCATGTCATTTAAACTTATATTATCAAATATTTGTTTGTCTTAAATACGATTTCTCCACATATAAATGTAAACAGGCTTTGGAATGTTACGTCGTTAGAAGTAATTGTTTAAATGACTCATTTTTAGTTTTAACTGTGAGGTCTAGATTTTTTTGTAATATATTTTAATCAAATATCTATATTACTAAAATTATCTACAAATTTTCTGTGGCTTTAGATATTTACTCTGATTATAGTTTTTTTTATGAATATTTAAGGACAACTAACGAAATTTTAAAATGTGATAAACTTTATGATTTAAATGAGCAATCATTTATTATTTTATTGTGAGAATATTATGTCTTTATGAGCATATAAATGTATACGAAAAATAATAAATAACTGTATCATTTCAATATATTATTTTTATGCACTTCTTGCCCAAGTATTACAACTTTCTTAGCACATATTTTTGTAGTTATTGGAGGTTAGGTTTAAATAATCTTCTATATACTCGGAATGTGGTACGTTATACTAAATTTAAGAGTGGAATGTAAAATGCGATTAAAATATATAAATTTAAACGAGTAATATTAAATACAGTAAAATTGAAATAAATACTTTGTTACAGCTCTTATCTATGTATTACATTTTCTTTGCACATCGTCGTCTTTTGGTTATTAGAGGTTATGTTTAAATTATTTTGTATTTACTCAGAAGATAATTCGTTATACTAAATTTGAAATTAAAATTTTAAATGTGATACAATAATATCATATTCTCTTGTATTTACAAGTTTAATTTACAAAAGTAGTAACAAATAAAGTATTTTTCTTAATAGCATAAATAATTTTTAATGTTGTTTAACGAATGGAATAATACATTTTTCTAACAATAAAAAGCAAAGTAAAAACTATTTTTAATTATTTACTTTAATTAACTAGGAATGATCGTTCTGTAGGTTAGCCAGATTAAATTAATATTTACTTTTATTTCTGGCGGTTATTAATTAATCTAAATTAAAAATATGACATTAATATTTTTTAAACCTAAAAAAAAGTGGCAGTAAAATAACAAAAGGCCTAAGAACAAAAACTCACTTGCAATGTTTTAACTAAGCTATTTCTACTAAATGGGTTTACTTTTGTTTATATATTCGTACGTTGTTCCATATGCTTTATTGTAATCTCACAACACCGGAAACAATGCCTCGTGCTGATTTTTCCTTCTTTCCGCAGTGAGACATTATTGCAAGCAGACTTGCTCTTGTGTTGCAGCTTTAGCGTTAATTCATTATTACAACCGCTTCTTCCTTCCTCCCTCGCCCTCTGAATCTATTCACTGATCCTTCCCAAACGGCAGCTTTTTCTCCGGATTTCAAACTTTGATGCGATCTCTTCTAACCAGATTACCACTTTAAAGAAACCTGAGTTGTAAATCAGGTCATTAGGTCACGCTGCTCTTATTGGCAACGAATGTGGAGATGTTTTCATTCTGATTAGAATATTTTACCCAGTTGTGTAAAGAAAGTCCGATGCTAAATATGTTGTAAGGTTTTTGGCTTCTTATCA
>JBAIZL010000004.1:15127751-15157751 GCA_036971475.1 Prosapia bicincta
TGATCATCATGCTATGGGGATCGAAATATAGATACGATTTTGGTAACTGCGTGTGTTATTTACTTCTGTTTACCGTCTGTGGTAATGGGGTTGTTATCAAATGTTTTATTGTTATATTGTCTAAGTGACATGTTATGTTGTATTTTATAACATTATTTAACAAATATGTTGGAAAGTTTCAATTGTAAAGTTTAGACATCTTAGTTTTAAGCAAATAACCAAATTCGTAATGATGGAAATAATAGAAAGAATTACAGGGTATAACAAAATATATTAAACTAAAATTGAAATTATTATAACATTATGTTACATACTTGACAGCAGACATATTAAAATTAAAGACTTTGTGAGCGAAGAGTATGTGTGTTGTATGTGCGTGTGTGTGTGTGTGTGTGTGTGTGTGTGTGTGTGTGTGTGTGTGTGTGTGTGTGTGTGTGTGTGTGCGCGCGCGCGCGCGCGTGTGTGTGTGTGTGTGTCTGTGTGTGTGTGTGTGTGTGTGTGTGTGTGTGTGTGTGTGTGTGTGTGTGTGTATGTGTGTGTGTCTGTGTGTGTGTGTGTATGTGTGTGTCTGTGTGTGTGTGTGCGTGTGTGCGTGTGCACAAATATATAAATTGTTGCTATCGGCTATTTGGACTTGGAACATTTTGTGGCAAATACAGATATAACAACTAATAAAAGAATGATAAAAATCAATATTAATTAAATAAATTAAAAAATTATTAATTGTTTGAAAAAGCTGTATTAACATCAAGTTTTATCCACTTGAAGTTTAAAAAATGTATTTGAACTTGAGTAGATGAATAAAAAGAAATGAAAATTTGACCAAGATATATATATATATATATTTACATATTTATATAAGAAGAGTGTGAACTAATAGCAGGAGTTGCATAAATATACTTTGATAGAATGGATTAATTTATAAAAATAATAAAGTATTTTCTCTTTTCAGTTAAATAAGAAAATGATAGAATTTGGAAGAAACAATTTAAACCAATTTCCTCTAAATGTATTTTGTCAATGTATGTATATTCAAAAATATATTGACACAAGTAATGTGTGCTAAACTTCAGAATTTAAATTCATAAATCAATACTTGAAAAACTATGATTAATATTTTTTAAACTTAACATTGTATAATATCCGTGAACGTATTTGGTATAAATTAAACACTTTTCACAAAACAAGCGTTTGATTCTGGGATTTTTGTGACATTCACAGTTGGGGTTTATCGAAGTTAATCATTTACATTGTTGATATTAATAATATTATTGGCACTATGGTAAAATTCACTTAAAAATATGCCCAATGGAGTTTTAACTTAGTATCACACATAACGTAACGTTATTTAAATGTGTAAAGAAATCTACTATATTATCCTTATTCACTTTTACATAGATAATAACATATTTTGAAAACAATACTGTTACCCCATATTCGTTTTTAAAATTATGCTATATCAACTTGAAAAGTTCTTATAAATTCTATTACACCTTTCTCTCTTTCACAACAATACAACATTACCATTTGTTGAAGCGTTTCGGAATGACTCTACTCTCAAACCCTTAATAGTACTCCCTATTTAAGTTTGAAAATTGAGTCATTTTGAAACTCGTCAACAAAGGAAAATATAGTAATGTTAGGAAATACAGGAAAATGTACTCGAATTTGTACAAATCTTCCTAACAGAAGTGAAGACGAGCATATTATGAATTTGAAATGTTATTACTTATATTTAACTTGTTCTTATATTTTTAATCGTTTTCAATTCCTTCTATTAGTTCTCTCTCTTATTTATATATTGTTCAAATTTTCAGTGGTTAAGAAAATACTTTTTATTCATCACTGAAGTTCATATACAATTTTTCTTAACTTGTAGGGGATGACAATTGAAGTTAATATAGTTTTTTTAAATAATAAATCATTAATTAAATTTATTGAATTAATTTGAGTTTTATAAGGGAGAAAACCATTTCCCAAAAAGGCAAGGTATACAATATAGTTATTTCGTTGCTCTTGACTTAAAATAAGTGATAACACATGATTTTATAAAACAGCTGATTTTATGTTTTAGGTAATGTGGTAGATCAACTGTTTTAACGAATAGGTAATGTAATTTTATTTTCATAAGTTGAATTTATATAATAAAAAGTAACTAAAATAATGTTTTTGTCCTAAGTAGACATTGGCTTTTAAAAGTTTTGTTTATATTACTTGTTATATAATTTATAAATAGTTTTTATTTCATAATATTTGTATTGCTAATACTACTTAAATGGTTATTATATAAATAAGTTCCTTAAACATCCTAAATAATAACGGATAGAAGTTTGTAGGTGTGTGTATATGGGATAGCACACTACTGTGCATTGTCTACTGGAAATCCTATTTTATCGAGTGAAGTCGCACAGTAGTTGGGGGCCTATACTGCGGTGCACCGGAAAAATCAGCTCGACTGATGGGCAATCGCCGGCCAGCGACATTCTCATTAATCCCGGGCTTGTACAGTCTAAACCAAAAACATATTACGCCGGATAATTAAATATCCAGATTTATCTGTTCTACTAAACTGCCGGGCTTAGTAGTAATAAATAGCTTAAATGCTATTGGCGTGTTAATTATTGAATAGATACGCCATTTTGTAGTGCACTTTGTTGCAGAGTGTTTCTATATTAAAAAGTGTAATAAAAAATTACAAAGCTGCAATCAGTTGACTTAGTTTACAAAGTGGCCTCAGTTGACAGAAGTAAGTACTTTTTTTGCAGGATGAGGTTATTAGAGGTTTTAATATAATGTGGTAAGCAATAAAAGAATGTAGGAAAAGCAAACCTTTAATAGGTGTTGACAATTTTCAAACATATTTATTAAATTAAATTGAAATCAGCACTTTAAAAATGTCTGACACGCCTTACGAATTTTTCCTTAAAAAAAAATTGGAATCAAAATTTTCAATTGATTGGTATTATAATTAATTTACTGTAGATATATCGAAATATAAATTATATATTATTATATTTGTTAACTGATAAACAATATTGGATTCTATCATTTCAAGTTAATAATGTCAATAAATAAAGTAACGTTACGAACGTGTTGAAACAGCTGATCTACAATATAACCTATAATATAAAATCAGTTGTATGAAATTATAAGTTTTCACTTGATTTATGCTAAAAATAGCTGTGTAAAACGGAAATATACAACTATATGGACGTTTGAGCGTGACACCAACTCTAGAATCTTTTTCCGAACAATATATCAATTCAGGAGGCCCAAAATTTCGTGATTTGATTAAAGTAAAAAATTATCAAGCTATTTAATTTTTACATAACTATAGACATATTATGTATATATATATATATATATATATATATATATATATATATAAGTATATATATGTGTGTGTGTGTGTGTGTGTGTGTTTGTGTATGTGTGTGTGTGTGTGTGTGTGTGTGTGTGTGTGTGTGTGTGTGTGTGTGTGTGTGTGTGTGTGTGTGTGTGTGTGTGTGTGTGTGTGTGTGTGTGTGTGTGTGTGTGTGTGTGTGTGTGTGTGTAGGGATAGGAATAAATATAAGTCGTGGGACAACTTTGATCATGATTCACAATAAGTAATTGATTTCTTGTATTAAACTTGAATTGTAGGGTTCTAATATTAACGTAATTTTTGTTTCACTTGCATTTCTTGTAATTTATGTCGTGGTTTTATGCATATTTTGGATTAGAAGTTATTTGTGAGTTTGTTAATTAGGCTTAAGCTAAACAACTTTAACCTAACTATGACAATCAGAAAGAACTATACAATAGTTGCAGGTGTTTTGCACGATGCATGAAGAAGGTTGATGAACAAGTACAAAATATAACTCCAAGTAAAAACCTAGGTATATTTATAGTGGTTTCGGAAATAAATTATTATATTGTGGAAAATTCATTCTTAAAGTAGGAATTCAGATTAGGGGTATAACTGCTACAAGCTCACCCCTTTTAGTAGTTACAATCTAGTTTTTATTTTTTTATATTACTTCTTTGAATATAAATTTAGACATTTTGTAGTAAACAACTTTGTAATGTCACTGAAAAAGATTTGATAAAGTATTATAGCCGAAATGTAAGTTTCAAAGAGTTTTATTTAAAAGTTTAATTTGTTGACAATTATTAAAGGGTTTCTCACGGGTAAACTACTTGCTGGGGTGACGCCTTGCCGCCCTAAAGCAACCCCATTATCACAGTCTGGCACTGACGTTTGTGTGTTTGTCACATTCTCATCCCGAGTATAAGCCACACAATATAAAGTTTTAAAGTTAAAAGCTGAGCTTAAAGTTGGCAGTAATCAAAGTTTGTTAGGGCGGGGGTGGAAGCAGGCGATAATGACGTGAAATATGAAGCCGCCTAATAAGCAGCACTCATCAGGGTCGTGCTAATCAATGGTGCTACCTTAATGAAAAGCACGCTGCAAACAGCTCATCAATTATGTATTTCTGGAGCCAACTTGTGCCTAATTAAATGATACTTAACCCATAATCCTTTCTAGAGATATTGTGTTCCAGCTGTGGCAGTACTCTGGTCTCGCGATGAAGATTCATCCTGTCTACCCTCAAAAGTGTTTCAATCAAAATATTTAGCTAGAATGATATACTTAATCACATTAATAAACATTCGTGCACGGTTACATTTTTCTAAAATCTAAAGTGAATAAAATTCTCTCTATCTCTCTCTCAAACCCAGACACTCACAAACCCACGCATCCAACACACTAACACACACACACACACACACACACACACACACACTAACACATACACACACACACACACACACACACACACACACACACACACACACACACACACACACACACACACACATACACATACACGCATACACATACAGAGAACAGAATACACACAGAAAATTTTCACTGCTTGCCAAGTTTACTTTAAACGTGATTCTCTGGAACTCCAAGAAGTCGTAAAATGCGCATCCAAGAAACTATTTCCTTCAATATCCTATATCATCACTTCTTGTCAATGATCAATTCACTGCTCACTGTCGTTCGCTTAAAAGATTATTTTTCAGTGTAGGTAACCGTGAAAGAACCTAATTTCAATTAAACTTTAAAGTTTGCAGAGCTCACGAGCAGCTACCCTAAAATTATAGCGAGAATAACATTTTATATTCTTTCTTCTAACAAAGAGCCTTTCAAAATGAATGAGGTGATTTCAAAATACTATTACAATAAATTATTTTTCGCAATAAGGTTTCACCTTGAAGTACTCACACAGGAATGAAATATATAACAAAATTCAGGAAAATACATCACAAATGTTCTCCATCTAATATCTAAAGGAGATCCAGGCGATATCGGTTTTTATCCCAAACGGGCCGCAAGGTGTATCCCACTGAAGCTACTGCAACTGATATTCTGTGTTATTGTCCATCAATATTCCAAACTAAACGAGGAACATGAAGTTCATTGACGTGGCCTTACATGAATAAGTCATGTCGAATGAACCAGGAGGCCAAGAGTTTAAGGCATGGGCTTGCGGTCCTGTGTGCCTCATCCAGCGTTAAGCCAAGCTTTTATCCAGGGAAGTGCTTTGCGTCAATGTGGCAGTGTTCCATATTCAAGGTAGATGATGTTGTATGCTCAACATTAGGTTCATTAGTACTATATCTTTAGCGCAGCACGTTATGTGGCTTGTTTCTGTTGTGCGGACACCATACAGCGACAGACCGACTCACTCAAGGTCAGCACTAGCAGAGACATCGAGCGGAGATTTTCTGAAATTTTAGACAACGCTAAATATAGTTAACATTGTTCTAGTTACTTGATGACATTTGTTTCAATAATATAACAAGTTAAAATCGTGTTATTCTTTTCGAAACAACCCTTATATGTAATCTAAATTCAGGATAAATAATAATTATACAATATTTATATAATTTTATATATTTGTGAAAATTACTATAATAAAGCATAAACGAAGATAATTATCCTTGTGTATGTATGTGTGTGTGTGTGTGTGTGTGTGTGTGTGTGTGTGTGTGTGTGTGTGTGTGTGTGTGTGTGTGTGTGTGTGTGTGTGTGTGTGTGTGTGTGTGTGTGTGTGTGTGTGTGTGTGTGTGTGTGTGTGTGTGTGTGTGTGTGTGTGTGTGTGTGTGTGTGTGTGTGTGTGTGTGTGTGTGTGTGTGTGTGTGTGTGTGTGTGTGTGTGTGTGTGTGTGAGTGTGTGTGTGTGTGTGTGTGTGTGTGTGTTTATATTGTATGCGAGAAAATATTTATTTTACATTGTCATTGATATTCAAAAACTCTTTTATAAAAGTCTTTCTCTTTTCTAGAATGCCAATTAATAAAGTAAGAGGAGAAGTTTTATATTTATTAAAGATAAATTCGCTAAATGGATTACTCTGAAGATGACAATTAAAACTTTTCCTCCTATATCGATGTCGTGCGTTAGATATAAATATCCCTCGGCATGGAAATAAATATTTTATAAGTTTAGTAATTAGATGAATGTGAACATTACACAACGGACCAACATCCCTCACGCAGGAATCAGAAGAGAATGCAGACCGCTCTAATTGCTTGCCCAAAACTACAAAGCCCTCCCTCTGTTCTCGCCCTCTACCCTCGTTCAACCCTTACTCAGAATATTAAACATATAAATCCTTACATAAACATATGTCCACCAAGTTGTGGGGGAAATGCAATAGTCAACAAGCTAAATTTATTTCCACGGCGCTAACTGGTCCCAGATAACTTGGGCAGGTATTTACTGTTATTGTATTTATGATATATGTTGCTAGTTTTAGCCAAGTGCTTTGAACGGGAAATTCATCATTTAAATTCTGGATATAAAGGAAATTACACTATATTAATAGATTCTTATATTTTATTGTTGGTATATTATTGGACAACTAAACTGCGTTTGTGTTTTGTGAATTTTATTTAGTAATATGATTATAATTCATAGTTTTATTATTATTGAATTTGAAATATATATATTTTTTTATAGTTTATGTACATTATCAGTGTGTTATAATCATTATTTAATCAATAAAGTGGCCAAATATATTTGTGGGGGGTGAACTAATTCATACCTCCAAGGACTCATTTTGAAAAACAATCAATATAAAAAAAGGTGTTAAATTCAACTCCTACTCAGGTCAACAAAGACAAATTTTATTTTAATTCCTTTCTAATAGATAATTATAATTAATATAAATACAATAACATAACCTACACATTAAAGCAGCTGTTCTACCACATAACCTATAACATAAAATCAACTGTTTTAAGAAATCATGTATAACTTAATTTAAGCCTAATGGGACGAAATAATAATATTGCCTAACTTGCACCTTTTGTGAAAAACCTCCTAATGTTTATATAGGAGAAAGTATTTTAGTTTTAAACTAAAATTAATTAATACATCTAATTAACGAATTAATATTTAAAAAAGCTGTAGTAACATCAAGTGTCATCCCCTTCAAGTTTAAAAAAATGTATTTTAATTTGAGTGGATAATTAAAAAAGTATTTTATTAATGATTGAAATTTTGAACAATAAATAAATAAATATAAATATATATATATAGACACACACACACACACACACACACACACACACACACACACATATATATATATATATATATATGTGTGTGTGTGTGTGTGTGTGTGCGCGCGCGCGTGTGTGTATGTGTGTGTGTGTGTGTGTGTGTTTGTGTGTGTAATTATGAACTAATAGTACGAATTGATAAATAGTGAAGTCCAAGAAGAAAGGTATATGTGAAGAAAGTGGACTAAGGGCGCATAGGCGATTCCCTTTCATCCCTTCTTCCTAACAACACAAACATGGGTGCTACCATGGGGGAGAATCTACAGTTCAATGTAAACTCACGGGCCCACGGGCTGAATTTCAAACTAGTGATTCCCGCCGAGTGGGCTCGAGAGGTGAGTTTTGGTGCCACTCGCGGTAAGGCCTGAACTGGTAACCTGTCAGCTCTGGGAAGAAACGATACTCCAACCAGACACCACGGATACGGTGCCTCTACAAGATCTATCTGGGACCAGTAGAGCCTTCCAAACAGTCCTAGCAGTGCTATAGCACATTCATCGGAACGGACTCCGTTACCTTCCCGACGTTGCGTGGAGATTTAGGTAGATTTTATCTGTGCAGAGAGATGCTACTCCTGTTTGTTTTGAGAAAACGTTGTTGAAGGAAGAGAAGGGGACAGGGTGCTTACTTGTTCGCATCTGTTCCCTTCGTCCAATGATGACAGTTCTTTACTATCTTTTAAGCGATGGAAGCCATCCTGTCTGATCGTATTAAAACCACAAACCAGAAGATCATCATTAATTCCGAATTTGTGCAGTTACTGTTGCTGATGGTGAATTTATCAATGAAACGCGTTTACAAAATTATTTTTTTTATTGATGGTGTACCTAATTATAAACATGAATAACCTTATTAAAACCTACCACGGAGGTGTTATAACCTAAAATAACCTACACCCAAAATACCCCTCTTTATAGCCTTTGCCTTAGTTAAATTTTAAATATGCAAAATTGAATAAGATGGGAAAACGTCTTGACATACGAAGTTCGTATCCTGTTTCAAGTTTACAAAGCAAGAGAAGAAGGGGCGTCTAATCCATCATCTCGCGTTCGTGCTGAGTAGGAGGAGGGGGTGTGAGAGGGCGGGAAGGGCGCAATTATTAATTAACGTTCAGTCTCGCAATTTCTCCACCTAGCTACCTCGGCGTATAAGCCTGCTAAGCAACTTACGCCCTTCAACAATTAATCAATATATAACCTATTCAGTGTAATATGTAATGAGCCAAGAAGAACTTGGAAGAGACTCCGTTCAATGAATATGATACATATCTTAAATGCTTACAAATAATAATTTCTTCACCTTATTTTTCCCATTATTAGAATTTTTTCACTTAATAATAATTTACCCCACTTTATAAGTCTATAAGATATCCTACTAGTGTGACATATTTATTCCACAATTTCTGTTGTGAAATCATGAGTAACGGTTTTTAAATCTTACTAATTTCAATATTTAAAACATATAAAAAGTTTAAAAATTAAAACTAAATTATAAGTAGAAGATTTGGTAAAAACAATCAAAGCACGTGCTTACTTAACCGTTTTCTCAATTTTCTTTGTTTTTCCAGTTCCCTTCCTCCAGATTCTTCCTTCCATATCAAAAGTCAGGTCTGTTACTTCCTTAATCGACTTAAGCTATTTTACTGCTGTCTTTTTATTGAATTACAGTGATGCCTTTTGAAATTCATCTGATTTTTGTCTGTTTCTGTCTGGGTTCTTCTTTCCATAGCCTAGTCAGTCTCATCCTCGATCTTATGTCTCTCTATTGAACTTCGGTATGTTCCTCTTGAAATTAATATGCCTTATTTTGCTTCTCTTGCTCTAGTATATCAGAAGTTTCTTTCTTCTGGGTTCTTCCTCTCCACATTCTACTTAATCCTTCTTCGAATAATAACGCCTACCTTTCTTCCTCATTTAACTTCATTGTGAGACTCTCGTACTTCCTTTTAACATGGTGTACATATTCTACCATGAGCTCCCTTCCTCCAGGCTCTTCCTTCTCATAGTCTTGCCTGTCTAATCCTTAGTCTCTTAGTGAGTATAATCAGTACGAGAATGAGATTGAATATTTTTAAATCCTCCCAATGGTTTAGTTTTGTTTCACAATTTACGTACAGACCTATTCTTTCCACAACCAAGAAAGATAGCACCAAAAAACTACCCTCCCTAAGCCATGCTATAATTTTCCTCTACTTCCAGTACCAGGGAATCAATACGTCATATACAAAGTCCTACATTATACCTCCTTCCTTTTCAATACACCTTTAATAAGAGGGGTATAACGGGTAGACACTTCTTTATGTCCTCGATAGAGAGTAGGTCGAATCCTCCGTAGGCGTTAGCATTAGCTTTGCCGCTACAGTATTTAACAAATGGCCAATCATATTGTTTCATTATGATCAGAACCCTTTTCTACCCTCCGTAGGCGTTTCCATTAGCTTTGCCGCTACAGTATTTATTACGTCACATTTTGGCGATCATATTGGTTTCTTAAAATCGTAATCCTTCATGTCCTCCGTTTGAGTTGCCATTACCCCTGCCACTAGAGTATTTTGTCTCACGTTGGAGATCTTACTGTTTCCTTATGATCAGACTGCTTTCATATAATCCGTTGGAGTTACCATTAGCTTTGTCACTACAGTATTTATTACGTCACAGTTTGGCGATCATAATGTTTCCTTAAAATCAGAATCCATTCATATCCTCCATAGGAGTCACCATTACCTCTGCCACTAGAGTATTTAGTCTCCCGTTGGAGATCTTATTGTTTCCTTATGATCAGACTCCTTTCGTATTCTTCGTGGAAGTCACCATTACCTCTGCCACTAGTGTATTTAGTCACACGTTGGCGCTCTTATTGTTTCCTCATGATCAGACTCATTTCATATCCTTCGTGGGAGTTATCATTAGCTTTGTCACTACAGTATTGATTACGTCACATATTGGAGCTCATATTATTTCATCACAAACCTTTTCTGCATATTTAATCGTTAACATTTCCATAACAATACGAGAGATAATGAAATTGTATTTTGATTCGGCGGTGGTGTGAGTGGAAAGTCGGCGTGGCTTGGATTTATTGAATATTTGTATTTCGTTCAGTATTTTAATAATTGGCATTTATGTGGCGGGCGAAACTGTTTGATTGGCTGACATACTTTGACACCTCCTGCTGGTGAGTTATCGGAATTTTACACGCTGCTCGATAATATCGCTTCCTGCCTTGTTTCATTTTTATTGTAAAGAGAACAAGTGTTGAAAAGAAACAATGTACAGTATTCGAATCTCCGACTTGTAAAACCACGACTAATATTGTACATTTTCTAAGTTAAAGCAATTCCTATTTAACTTAATAATAATATTAAAATATTTTTTATAAACATTTTTTTAAACAAGCTTTTAAAAATATGCTTCTTAAAAAAAGCAAGATATCTTGCTATTCATGGCGTTAGCAATTAAATAACCTATTATTGTAGTGATTTATATTTGTCACGATATTATATATCATTACATTTTTAGTTATATGCGTTTATTTTGTCTATATATATGAGTATTTTGAGGTAGGTATCCACTAAGCTAGTCCTGTGGTGCAACCTAGTGCTCTACACCGATAAGGTCCCTCCGAATTTTAGTAATAAAAAAATGAGTATTTTAAATTTAAGCATCTAAACATTCCTTAGTAGAAAATTATAGTTTATGTAAAAATCGTATATAGTAGCCATAAACGTAAACGGATAAGTATACACGCGCTGCAGACTCAAACAGCTTAAAGCAGCGCTTTTTAGGCAATTTAACGTCAGTGGTGTGTATGGAACCTCAAGGAAACTGAGATTAAGAAGTAAGGTATCAATGAGACTTCATTAAAAAAACTTTTTCTTGTAACATCTAGAATACCTATCTTTGCACTTTGTCTTTCATCTTTGTAATTTACTTATTAACTTGTGGAATAATGAGGTTTTATGTTTGTTTATATATTCGATTTTATAATCATAGAAAAATATAAATATTGTACTGTAAAGATTTTTATTACTATTTTAAAACCATACACGCTTAGCTCGTCGTTTTCTTAAATACATTAATTGTATTCAATTATAATACGATGGATTTGTCGTGTCCCAAAGTAACTCGCCATTTTCAATCTACAAACTTTAAAGGCTTAAACGTTTTAAATTTGTAGCAAGAAAGATTTGAAATATGACAACAAACGGCTATAATAATTCTATCTATAAAATTACCACGTAAAATATGGTGAATATTTGTAAGAAGTAAATTATTTTAATATGTATATAATTATCAAATCATATAAAATAGATCATGTTAATATTAAATTATACAAGCATTTATATTCTGTCAGGATTTTAAGTGTAGTAATAATTTGTGTTTGTAAAGTGAGCTCATTAGAATCACAGATTCTGAAACTGCGACTTTGCCGTTGCCATGGCAACAAGTAAACAGTAAGCTTAGGGAGGACAGATCGTTAATTTTAATACTGAACGCTACAAAGTACCGTAATGTCGAAAGTTCTGCTGTGCTGGAACTAAAAACATAAATATTTGTTAGAGCTGAGAACAGTTGTAATATATCACGAGAAGCGGGATTAGAGAATTAATTTTCTTTGGTTAATCTTTATAGTTCTTTATCTTTTCTATACAAAAATAATGCGTTTTGATTAACCGATAAAAAAATTATTTTTTTAAACTATGAGTTTGGGGTATCAGAGTTTGGTAGAATTTTTGTAATGAAAACGAATTAGACGTTTCAATAAAACAAGTATAATAAACTAAAATTAAAATAATTTTATTCCTACTTAGATCAAGAAAAACATTTTTTACTTAGTTACATTTTATTAAATAATTGAAATTAATATAAATAAAGTAACATAACATATGGCTTATAAATGCTGTTTTACCACATAACCTATATCATAAAATCAGCTGTTTTAAGAAATCATAAGTTATCACTTATTCTAAGTAAAATGAGAAAAAAACAACTGTATCGCATACCTTGCCCCTTTTGTGAAAAGTGTTTTTCCCATATACAGTACAAACTAAAGTTAAATTATTGAATTTAGTTAATGAATTAATATTTGTAAAAACGTTATCAACATCAGGTGACATCCACTACAAGTTTAAATAAATGTATTTGAATTTTAGGGGATGAATAAAAAGTATTTTATTAACGATTGAAAATTTGAACAAGATATGTATAAGAAAAGTGTAAAATAATTTAAAAAATAATAAAATAATATTTAGTGTCTGAAATCTTTTCACAGCTACTTTATTTTATGAGTTTTTCGTAGTTTTTAAGTGAATAAGCAAAATTACTATTACATCCTCCGAAAGACTGTGGATGTAGGTAGGGACATGAAGCTCCCAGGTAGAGCAGGGCCGGGTTTTGCATTCCTGAAGTAGGCCTAGTCTCTATTAGGATGATAAAAAGGTTCCTACTCGACTAACCCCATGTAGGAGGTAGACTGATGTAGGCGGAATAGAATTTGGTAGGGCGAAGTAAAGATTCCGTGGTACTGGGGATAGGGGAAGATTATAGCATCGCGCATTGTAAAATATCGGTAGAAATTATAGTAGGGACAAAACAACTATTACAGGATGTAGGGGAGATGAGTGCAAGGCCAGATGATGAATAGGAGCCTGTTATAAACCCAAACAGAAGATTAATGTACAGTAAAAAAAGGTTTTCCTGATTAAGAGGTATTATTTATTTATAATAGCAAAATTACACCGCAGTTACTCCACGTTGTGTTAATGCAACTAGTTTGAACTTGTTTTTAAATATTTTTCTTTTCAAACTTATGTTCGGATTTCATTAATCTAGAGCTGAAACAAAATTTTAAAATCTCTTCTTGGATAAATTATTAATATATTACAAATGTAAACACGTTTTCTGAATTGTATTGTGTTTTTAGCCTACATTGGGACTTCTTGTTATCGTTTAAACCATTTTATTAAGTATATATATATATATATATATATATATATATATATATATTTATTTATATATATATATATATATATATATATATATATATATATATATATATATATATATATAACTTATCGGTTTCCAAAACTTTCTTCGACGTCTTCCGACATCCATCCTCCAGTTTCCCTTGTTCATCCATCATCCTGTTCCAGGCCTCTCTCTTCCATCTGGTTGTTATTTCCTTCTATCCAGCTCCTTTTAGTTCTCCCTTTTTTCGCTTTCCGTGGCTTCTATTTCAAAATTTGCTTAATATTTATATTATTTATGCCTTATAAAAACAACTTTGAAATAATCACACATGGTGCTAAAAAGTAATAGAACCTAAAACAAGAAACAATATTTTAAATTGCATTACTTACAAGCAAGAATGTTCAAATTGAAAAAAAACAGCTGCATTAAATGATTTTTGTGCAATATTAGCATTCCAATGACACTAACGCGGTATGAACAATTTCAATATTTTCGCGACAAAAATTCATGAATTTTCAGAACACTCTATTCGTATTAATACTGCCAAGAATGCAAACCACCGGGGGAGGGGGAGTGATTGAATTTCAATTATTGTCGCTGAAATGTGTTTTACATTGTAATAATACTTTATTCTATAGATATAAAATCACACTATTAATTTAAATGTTTTCTATTTGTTACAAACATTTTCAAATTAAAAATGCCTGATTTGTTTTTTAGTCACAAAAAGTTTTCATTTTATATATTTATATAAATATTCAGTACTTTACAGGTAAACATATTTTTAGAAAAATTTGAATAAAATAAAATACTATTTATTTTATTATTAAATCGTTTTTATTTTATTGAAAAATATTTGAATTATTTTCACTTTAAGTAGGGCAATATTATTTGATTTAAATTTGATTTAAAAAATTTAAAAGTTCATTAAAACCAATAGTGAAAAAATAAAAAATTTGCTTTCAAATCATTTTTAGGAGTATTCCAGTTTTCAATTTCCAGATTTTAAAATTAATAATGTTTCATTATAGTTTCAAAATATAAGATAGACACTAATGAAACAAGAAGTTAAACTTTAACAAAATATCCTTCAATCATTCTTTGCAAATTGAAAACACGTTCAAAATAGGCTATAACTTTTGAAAATGGTAAAACCGAGAAACTTAATAGATTTTGAAAATCACATTTCATATATTTCAAGATATTTAACAGTCAAGTATAATTGTTAATAGCTCTAAAGACTCAATGACTGCTAGTCTTATTCTGCTAACATTTGTATTGGGTGTGTGTGTGTGTGTGTGTGTGTGTGTGTGTGTGTGTTTGTGTGTGTGTGTGTGTGTGTGTGTGTGTGTGTGCGTGTGTGTGTGTGTGTGTGTGTGTGCGTTTGCGTGTTTGTATGCACAAGACTCTATTTTAGTAATACATATTAGTACATATTAATGTTAAATTTAATTTTGTTGTTGTCAAACAATTTAATTATTTTAAGATTATAAAATAAATGCCTATGATCAAGTTACCTTAATTGGTCTTTTGAACAATTATAGGAATTGTTATAATTAGTAATACAAACATTTTATTTTCACAATAATGACTCCATTGAACCTCATAGGGCAAGTATATTTTATAAATGGTTTACCTAGTGTTGACATTTTAACGACATGGTAGGAAAAGCTAATGGACTTTTCAAATTTAAAAGTTATTTCCAACTACATTTACAAAATGCGTAGCAGCAAAGAAAAAATATGTCAAAACTTACTTTGTGAAATTAAAATTCCTCTTATTCTTAAAAACGCCCAAAAGGTCTCCCTGTTAAGTAGATGTAGCGTGGACAGTACTTGTAACCGAGTTCTGGAACCTATAATACTAACAACAATGTAAAATCATCGTGTCATATTGCTAAAACGTATATTTTACACCAAGAGCAATGCACGAGATATTTGTAATACTCCGTTATATAGTTAACAGGGACAGTAAAAATAACGGGAAAGTGTAACAGGTTGATAATGAAGGTAAGTTTCTTTTGCATGCTTACTTTTGGCAAAGAACTAAAGCCAAGGTTCGCTGAACTTGTATAGCAGCCTAAACCTGTTACTGTTTACTCCATGACCTCCATCTTTGTACTGCCAATAGGCCTATATTGTGAGCAATGTATTGTATATTTGTCGCCACACTGCACGCGCGTAACTGTATACGGTCGCAACCCGTGGAGTTTTGTAGGTCATCACCCGATGCACAAACTGGTGATAAAATCGATACCTACGCAACGATTAGACAAGCCGTGACCAGTGAGTACTCAAAAAATACCCACTTGTTTCTATCTAGGATGATGTGTAAGCAAGCCACGGATCTAGCAGGACAGTTTGAGCAACATTTTTTGCCCCCACGTGCTGAGATTGTCCGCTCAGATCTAGGACATACGTCTCTTTGATGTTGACGATACCATAAACAAGTTTTATACAAAAAGTTAATACAAATAACATTGATTTAACCTTTCTAAGTGTCATTTTAAACGTTTCTCAAGTTTATGAAACTATTTATATTAGAAATATAAACTCTAATATATATTTAAATTATATGACTATATTATAGATGTGTTAAATTATATAATAGTTATACAAATTACTAACATATATTATTATTTCATATGTTGAAATAAAACTAATAAATGATTAACATGTTGAAAACAGAGTCAAAGAAGTTTATTATTTAGTACAACTTTTCGGCAACTATTTTGTTGACCTTCTCAAGCTTGTTGTGCTATAAAAAACAAAATCTTTACATTTAGAGCTTAAGTGAGTAGTGCGAGGAGGCAAAACATCAAACCTCCTACATATGTTTTTCATAGCACAAACAGGCTAGAGAAGGCCAACAAAATATTTACCGAAACGTTGCACTAATTAAACAAACTTCTTGACTCGATATTCAACCGATTTATCATTTAATACAAATAAAAGACTAAGTTAGTTACAATGTAAGTTAAAGTTTGTAATAGCAATACTCACTGATGATGATGACTTTGTCATTAAAACGCGTCTGAGTTAATAAATTATTGATTTGTGAGTTTTGTGTACGTCTTTTATTAGTATTAACATAACCTCACTACCTAAGCTTAAATAACACTAGTTGAACGATTTATCATTTAATCAATACTTATTGCAAGTGTTCAAATAAGCATGATTTAAAAATATTAAACAACTGAAGTATAGTAATATTAATATAAAGGTGTGCTATAAAGGTACCAACTTAAAAATTAAATTACGTTGCCCAACGTTTCGACATCCAAACAATGTCCTCTTCAGACGCATTTATTAAACCAATTTATTTTATAAAAACACTAATATTAAAAAGAGATTTTCGTCATGGGTTACGTAATATTGCAAATGTCATTGCTTGTACATGAACTACATATTCCATACGTAGATATTAAAAGACATTTATGGTCGATTGGGTCATTGAAGGGATTGGCGCAGCGCTGTAGTTAAAAGGCCCGATCTCTTTTGTGATCATCGTTAATTTCGAGCTTTTACCATCATATACTAGATACGTTTTACTTCATATTATAATGCTACCTAGACTGACATTAATGGACGAGCTTGTTGCTAGAAGCAGAAATTATTAAGAAACAATCACTGAATTATTCCCAAAACCAACATTCACCGAGAGTAATCGGTAAAACCCAGCATCCCACAACTTTAAGGGGAAGAGTCCGAATGATCATGTGTTTATAAAATCCTTACATTGACCAACTCATTTTAAGATTTACCACTTGACGGGCCTTAACAGTAACACATATGTTTAACACTCTTGTTCACCTTCCACACCCAATGTATACGGTGATAATTTATTTTCCAGAAAGAAGAGCAAACAGCTGTAAAGCGATGTAGATATAATGTTCACACAGAGCGCTCTGGCGACATAAAGGGGTAACTAGGCGCCACCTGTCCCTAACGACTCCCCTCCCCAATTCACTGACCGCTGGTTTTTGTGATATGCGATGAATAAAAAAAAAAACCTTCCTGCCCGTGTTGGTTTTCACTCGACAAATTGTGTAAATTAATTGTAACTGAGTAAATAATGAACGGCTGCCAATGTGATTTCTTTTTGTAAACCGACCGCCATTTGGTGTCAAAGAGACGAAGCGCGACCGCATTGCATTGCGACGCGACGCAAAGAATTCAACACCGTTATTTTTGACTCGCTTCAGAGCTCAATGTTACACGATAATGCATTTTACTATTCGTTATGCGATGTCAGTATGAAAGCAGAAGCCCGTTGAGCTATTTACAGCTTGCAACTGTAATCACACTGTTGAACTATATGAACATTGCCGTTGTAATTACACTTTCGGGCTATAAGGAGGTTGCCTTGTAATCTTACTATTGAGTCATGAGGAGCGCTTACCATTGTAATCACACTGTTGAACTATATGAACATTGCCGTTGTAATTACACTGTCGGGCTATAAGGAGGTTGCCTTGTAATCTTACTATTGAGTCATGAGGAGCGCTTACCATTGTAATCACACTGTTGAACTATATGAACATTGCCGATGTAATTACGCTGTCGGGCTATATGGAGGTTGCCTTGTAATCTTACTATTGAGTCATGAGGAGCGCTTACCATTGTAATCACACTGTTGAACTATATGAACATTGCCGTTGTAATTACACTTTCGGGCTATAAGGAGGTTGCCTTGTAATCTTACTATTGAGTCATGAGGAGCGCTTACCATTGTAATCACACTGTTGAACTATATGAACATTGCCGATGTAATTACACTGTCGGGCTATATGGAGGTTGCCTTGTAATCTTACTATTGAGTCATGAGGAGCGCTTACCATTGTAATCACACTGTTGAACTATATGAACATTGCCGTTGTAATTACACTTTCGGGCTATAAGGAGGTTGCCTTGTAATCTTACTATTGAGTCATGAGGAGCGCTTACCATTGTAATCACACTGTTGAACTATATGAACATTGCCGATGTAATTACACTGTCGGGCTATATGGAGGTTGCCTTGTAATCTTACTATTGAGTCATGAGGAGCGCTTACCATTGTAATCACACTGTTGAACTATATGAACATTGCCGTTGTAATTACACTTTCGGGCTATAAGGAGGTTGCCTTGTAATCTTACTATTGAGTCATGAGGAGCGCTTACCATTGTAATCACACTGTTGAACTATATGAACATTGCCGATGTAATTACACTGTCGGGCTATAAGGAGGTTGCCTTGTAATCTTACTATTGAGTCATGAGGAGCGCTTACCATTGTAATCACACTGTTGAACTATATGAACATTGCCGTTGTAATTACACTTTCGGGCTATAAGGAGGTTGCCTTGTAATCTTACTATTGAGTCATGAGGAGCGCTTACCATTGTAATCACACTGTTGAACTATATGAACATTGCCGATGTAATTACACTGTCGGGCTATAAGGAGGTTGCCTTGTAATCTTACTATTGAGTCATGAGGAGCGCTTACCATTGTAATCACACTGTTGAACTATATGAACATTGCCGATGTAATTACACTGTCGGGCTATATGGAGGTTGCCTTGTAATCTTACTATTGAGTCATGAGGAGCGCTTACCATTGTAATCACACTGTTGAACTATATGAACATTGCCGATGTAATTACACTGTCGGGCTATATGGAGGTTGCCTTGTAATCTTACTATTGAGTCATGAGGAGCGCTTACCATTGTAATCACACTGTTGAACTATATGAACATTGCCGATGTAATTACACTGTCGGGCTATAAGGAGGTTGCCTTGTAATCTTACTATTGAGTCATGAGGAGCGCTTACCATTGTAATCACACTGTTGAACTATATGAACATTGCCGATGTAATTACACTGTCGGGCTATATGGAGGTTGCCTTGTAATCTTACTATTGAGTCATGAGGAGCGCTTACCATTGTAATCACACTGTTGAACTATATGAACATTGCCGATGTAATTACACTGTCGGGCTATAAGGAGGTTGCCTTGTAATCTTACTATTGAGTCATGAGGAGCGCTTACCATTGTAATCACACTGTTGAACTATATGAACATTGCCGATGTAATTACACTGTCGGGCTATAAGGAGGTTGCCTTGTAATCTTACTATTGAGTCATGAGGAGCGCTTACCATTGTAATCACACTGTTGAACTATATGAACATTGCCGATGTAATTACACTGTCGGGCTATAAGGAGGTTGCCTTGTAATCTTACTATTGAGTCATGAGGAGCGCTTACCATTGTAATCACACTGTTGAACTATATGAACATTGCCGTTGTAATTACACTGTCGGGCTATAAGGAGGTTGCCTTGTAATCTTACTATTGAGTCATGAGGAGCGCTTACCATTGTAATCACACTGTTGAACTATATGAACATTGCCGATGTAATTACACTGTCGGGCTATATGGAGGTTGCCTTGTAATCTTACTATTGAGTCATGAGGAGCGCTTACCATTGTAATCACACTGTTGAACTATATGAACATTGCCGTTGTAATTACACTTTCGGGCTATAAGGAGGTTGCCTTGTAATCTTACTATTGAGTCATGAGGAGCGCTTACCATTGTAATCACACTGTTGAACTATATGAACATTGCCGATGTAATTACACTGTCGGGCTATATGGAGGTTGCCTTGTAATCTTACTATTGAGTCATGAGGAGCGCTTACCATTGTAATCACACTGTTGAACTATATGAACATTGCCGTTGTAATTACACTTTCGGGCTATAAGGAGGTTGCCTTGTAATCTTACTATTGAGTCATGAGGAGCGCTTACCATTGTAATCACACTGTTGAACTATATGAACATTGCCGATGTAATTACACTGTCGGGCTATAAGGAGGTTGCCTTGTAATCTTACTATTGAGTCATGAGGAGCGCTTACCATTGTAATCACACTGTTGAACTATATGAATATTGCCGTTGTAATTACACTTTCGGGCTATAAGGAGGTTGCCTTGTAATCTTACTATTGAGTCATGAGGAGCGCTTACCATTGTAATCACACTGTTGAACTATATGAACATTGCCGATGTAATTACACTGTCGGGCTATAAGGAGGTTGCCTTGTAATCTTACTACTGAGTCATGAGGAGCGCTTACCATTGTAATCACACTGTTGAACTATATGAACATTGCCGATGTAATTACACTGTCGGGCTATATGGAGGTTGCCTTGTAATCTTACTATTGAGTCATGAGGAGCGCTTACCATTGTAATGACACTGTTGAACTATATGAACATTGCCGATGTAATTACACTGTCGGGCTATATGGAGGTTGCCTTGTAATCTTACTATTGAGTCATGATTAGCGCTTACCATTGTAATCACACTGTTGAACTATATGAACATTGCCGATGTAATTACACTGTCGGGCTATTAGGAGGTTGCCTTGTAATCTTACTATTGAGTCATGAGGAGCGCTTACCATTGTAATCACACTGTTGAACTATATGAACATTGCCGATGTAATTACACTGTCGGGCTATATGGAGGTTGCCTTTTAATCTTACTATTGAGTCATGAGGAGCGCTTACCATTGTAATCACACTGTTGAACTATATGAACATTGCCGATGTAATTACACTGTCGGGCTATAAGGAGGTTGCCTTGTAATCTTACTATTGAGTCATGAGGAGCGCTTACCATTGTAATCACACTGTTGAACTATATGAACATTGCCGATGTAATTACACTGTCGGGCTATAAGGAGGTTGCCTTGTAATCTTACTATTGAGTCATGAGGAGCGCTTACCATTGTAATCACACTGTTGAACTATATGAACATTGCCGATGTAATTACACTGTCGGGCTATAAGGAGGTTGCCTTGTAATCTTACTATTGAGTCATGAGGAGCGCTTACCATTGTAATCACACTGTTGAACTATATGAACATTGCCGATGTAATTACACTGTCGGGCTATATGGAGGTTGCCTTGTAATCTTACTATTGAGTCATGAGGAGCGCTTACCATTGTAATCACACTGTTGAACTATATGAACATTGCCGATGTAATTACACTGTCGGACTATATGGAGGTTGCCTTGTAATCTTACTATTGAGTCATGAGGAGCGCTTACCATTGTAATCACACTGTTGAACTATATGAACATTGCCGATGTAATTACACTGTCGGGCTATATGGAGGTTGCCTTGTAAACGTACTGTTGAGTTACATTGAGCTCGCCATGGTAATGACACTGTCGAGCTATAAGGAGCTTGCCTTTGTATTAACACTGTTGGGCTATAAAGGTCCTGCCATTGTAATCACACCGTTGGACTAAATAGATCAATGTGGCTATGCTACTCCTGGCATTGTAATCTTACTGTTGAGTTATGAAGAGCTTACCATTGTAACCACACTGTTGAGCTATAAGGAGTTTGCCATTGCAATCACACCGTTGACCTACATGGTCTGGGCCACTATAATCACATCGTTCCACTATATTGATCTCGCCATTGTAATGTTACTGTTGAGCTATAATGAGGCTCCATCTGTAATCCCACTGTTGAGCTATAAAGACCTTGCCATTGTAGTCACACTGTTCAGCTATATGGATTTTCCCATTGTAATCACACCCTTGATGTAAAGGAGGATGCCAATTTAATCACACTGTTGAGCTATAAGGAGCTTGCCTTTTCAACCACGCCGTTGACCTACAAAGTTCTGGCTATTGTAATACTACTGTTGAGCTACATGGACCTAGCCATTGTATCACACTGTTCAGTTATAAGGAACTTGCCACTGTAATCACACCGCAGATCTACATGGTTCTCGCTATTGTAATCTTACTGTTGAGCTATAAGGAACTTGCTATTGTATCACACTGTTCAGTTATAAGGAATCTGCCACTGTAATCACACCGCAGATCTACATGGTTCTCGCTATTGTAATCTTACTGTTGAGCTATAAGGAACTTGCTATTGTATCACACTGTTCAGTTATAAGGAACTTGCCACTGTAATCACACCGCAGATCTACATGGTTCTCGCTATTGTAATCTTACTGTTGAGCTATAAGGAACTTGCTATTGTATCACACTGTTCAGTTATAAGGAATCTGCCACTGTAATCACACCGCAGATCTACATGGTTCTCGCTATTGTAATCTTACTGTTGAGCTATAAGGAACTTGCTATTGTATCACACTGTTCAGTTATAAGGAACTTGCCACTGTAATCACACCGCAGACCTACATGGTTCTCGCTATTGTAATTTTACTGTAGAGCTATAAGGAGCTTGCTATTGTATCACACTGTTCAGTTATAAGGAACTTGCCACTGTAATCACACCGCAGACCTACATGGTTCTCGCTATTGTAATTTTACTGTAGAGCTATAAGGAGCTTGCTATTGTATCACACTGTTCAGTTATAAGGAACTTGCCACTGTAATCACACCGCAGACCTACATGGTTCTCGCTATTGTAATTTTACTGTAGAGCTATAAGGAGCTTGCTATTGTATCACACTGTTCAGTTATAAGGAACTTGCCACTGTAATCACACCGCAGATCTACATGGTTCTCGCTATTGTAATTTTACTGTAGAGCTATAAGGAGCTTGCTATTGTATCACACTGTTCAGTTATAAGGAACTTGCCACTGTAATCACACCGCAGATCTACATGGTTCTCGCTATTGTAATCTTACTGTTGAGCTATAAGGAACTTGCTATTGTATCACACTGTTCAGTTATAAGGAACTTGCCACTGGAATCACACCGCAGATCTACATGGTTCTCGCTATTGTAATCTTACTGTTGAGCTATAAGGAGCTTGCTATTGTATCACACTGTTCAGTTATAAGGAACTTGCCACTGTAATCACACCGCAGATCTACATGGTCCTCGCTATTGTAATCTTACTGTTGAGCTATAAGGAGCTTGCTATTGTATCACACTGTTCAGTTATAAGGAACTTGCCACTGTAATCACACCGCAGATCTACATGGTTCTCGCTATTGTAATCTTACTGTTGAGCTATAAGGAACTTGCTATTGTATCATACTGTTCAGTTATAAGGAACTTGCCACTGTAATCACACCGCAGATCTACATGGTTCTCGCTATTGTAATTTTACTGTAGAGCTATAAGGAGCTTGCTATTGTATCATACTGTTCAGTTATAAGGAACTTGCCACTGTAATCACACCGCAGACCTACATGGTTCTCGCTATTGTAATTTTACTGTAGAGCTATAAGGAGCTTGCTATTGTATCACACTGTTCAGTTATAAGGAACTTGCCACTGTAATCACACCGCAGATCTACATGGTTCTCGCTATTGTAATTTTACTGTAGAGCTATAAGGAGCTTGCTATTGTATCATACTGTTCAGTTATAAGGAACTTGCCACTGTAATCACACCGCAGACCTACATGGTTCTCGCTATTGTAATTTTACTGTAGAGCTATAAGGAGCTTGCTATTGTATCACACTGTTCAGTTATAAGGAACTTGCCACTGTAATCACACCGCAGATCTACATGGTTCTCGCTATTGTAATTTTACTGTAGAGCTATAAGGAGCTTGCTATTGTATCACACTGTTCAGTTATAAGGAACTTGCCACTGTAATCACACCGCAGATCTACATGGTTCTCGCTATTGTAATCTTACTGTTGAGCTATAAGGAACTTGCTATTGTATCACACTGTTCAGTTATAAGGAACTTGCCACTGGAATCACACCGCAGATCTACATGGTTCTCGCTATTGTAATCTTACTGTTGAGCTATAAGGAGCTTGCTATTGTATCACACTGTTCAGTTATAAGGAACTTGCCACTGTAATCACACCGCAGATCTACATGGTCCTCGCTATTGTAATCTTACTGTTGAGCTATAAGGAACTTGCTATTGTATCACACTGTTCAGTTATAAGGAACTTGCCACTGTAATCACACCGCAGATCTACATGGTTCTCGCTATTGTAATTTTACTGTAGAGCTATAAGGAGCTTGCTATTGTATCACACTGTTCAGTTATAAGGAACTTGCCACTGTAATCACACCGCAGATCTACATGGTTCTCGCTATTGTAATCTTACTGTTGAGCTATAAGGAACTTGCTATTGTATCACACTGTTCAGTTATAAGGAACTCGCCACTGTAATCACACCGCAGACCTACATGGTTCTCGCTATTGTAATCTTACTGTTGAGCTATAAGGAGCTTGCTATTGTATCACACTGTTCAGTTATAAGGAACTTGCCACTGTAATCACACCGCAGACCTACATGGTTCTCGCTATTGTAATTTTACTGTAGAGCTATAAGGAGCTTGCTATTGTATCACACTGTTCAGTTATAAGGAACTTGCCACTGTAATCACACCGCAGATCTACATGGTTCTCGCTATTGTAATCTTACTGTTGAGTTATAAGGAACTTGCTATTGTATCATACTGTTAAGTTATAAGGAACTTGCCACTGTAATCACACCGCAGACCTACATGGTTCTCGCTATTTTAATTTTACTGTAGGGCTATAAGGAGCTTGCTATTGTATCACACTGTTGAGCTATAAGTACCCCCGCTATTGTTGTTACTCCGTTCAGTTATATGGAACTTGCCATTTTAATCACATAGTTGAGCTCTAAAGAGCTTGCCGTTGGAATCACATGGTTGAGCTATAAGAAACTTGGCTTTGAAATCACATAGTTGAGCCATATGAACCTTGCCATTTCAACCACAATATATAAATACATTCAAAGACAATAAGAGACATATAGTACCATAGGTCTATATATGTCCTTATAGAAACTACATGAACGAATATAAATTATTGAGAAAATTTTTTCATAATTGAAAAGCAGTCCTATTAATACCCTAGAAAGAATAATAAAAAAAACACTTCCTAATCAGAGCGGCTAGAACTGATTGGTGATGTACCACCGCAAACATCACGCTCTTGCGGAGGTAAGTGATTCCGAAGTATTAGGAACATCTGATCATGGAGATAAGACATTATACTGCACGCATAACTAGCTTGTGGTCAACTAAACTGATATTAAAGAACTGAAATCGGATGAAAAAAATAAGTGGTCAGTAGTGTTAAAAACCTAACTTAGTAGGAGGTTGTAATACTTCACAATGAAGCAACATAAAACCACACATTCTCATTATAATGTTCAAACGTGTCAAGCCTAACATAACCTATGTCACAAGCAATCTGTGCGCCAATATATGGAGACGAGTTGGTCATTGAATGTAATTATTCGAGTTGGATAACTTTCCCCAGCTCCTATCGAACCTATATCGAATTAACAACGCTTCTATCCAACTTATTTCTATAAAATACAGCGATATATCCGGCCAGCCGCAATCAACGTACGCAACAACACCCAGTCCACCGTACAAATTGTTTCGGTATTGTAAGTTATTGCATCCTCTAAAGATGGTAGAATTGTAATCGAAACTTACGTAAGAGTCTAATTTAATAAAACTTCAAGCAATTTTGTTTCGTTATATATCTTGTTGATTTATTAAAAGAACTTTTTTTTATATTGTTAGTTTCTTATTTTAAAAAAGATCGTCCGTATTTTCCTAATAGAAATAAAATAGAACTAATAGATATCTGGTTGAAACTACATCTTGTTTTAACGCGCAGACTATGGTAATTTATTTAAATTTATAATTATTTAGTTAAAAGTAATTGGAATAAAATTTTTCTAATTAGGAATTCACTTTAAATAATTTTTGTTTATATTATTTGTTTTTTTCTGTTGTTTGTGAAGAAATATTGTTAGAAGAGAATAGTCCAGAGACACAATTTATAGAAAGTAGGAAAATGATGCAAAGCTCGAATGCCATACATTTCAAACAAACGACAAACTGTAACAGTTAGTTTTTATTCAGCTGTAATAAAAACTAGTCTATCTATGATTTGATATTGTTTACTTGATACTTAACGTCTATTTAAAATACATGATCAATTATATTTTATACCCATGCCAATTTCATGTACCTAAAAACATTTTAAATTTGTAAAAATATTATTATTATATGTTTAATTTATTACATTTTTTTAAAGTAAATAATTTTAAATGTATGAGAAAATCTATTAATATTGTGTCGTTTTATAACATATGAAACGTCTTTCGCAAAAGAATTATACTTTGTAAAAATATTTAAACATTTTCTCTAAAAACAAACTTATTTTGCTAATTTAAAACTTTGGGAATAAATTAAAACTAATTAAGAGTTAGTTGGTGCAAGATAAGATAAACCTTGGATCTCCTCCGTCCAGTGTAACTTTCCCTGGCTCGCTTCAGTATCTCGTGTGTGTGGGAATTCGCGTCCGTAAACGCAATAATCTTGAGTTTTAATTACTTTTGCAATTTTTCATTTTGTTACCGTCTGTGTACAGTTTCTAGAATTATTAACTAAAGAAATTTATACCGAACATCTTAAATGTTTGCATTTACGTCAGCGTTTAATTAATGTCTGCGATTTTCAATTAACTTTTAACAGAATCGGTTTTAAATACTCGTAATCAAAACACAGATACAAAACTAAATGGACGAGCTAGTGTTCATTTATCAGTACATTATCTGAGCCTTTTCTCGTATTTAATCTGTAGATTAAATAAATCATAGAAATTATAAACGTATAAATCTATTTTGTATTAATCCCTGACTGATTATAAATAGAATAATATTTTAAAATATTAATGAAAAATTAATAAACAACATGCAGAAAACCACCCGCATGGGGGGTGTGGACTAGCCGCACCTACTGAGAGAAGTTTGGTACTCGCGGTACCCCAGTCTAACCTAAACACCAATGAGAACACTCACTCCACTAATACACACACTTATGTACTTTCTATACATACATAACATAACAACACAATATTTATACATAAGAACACTTTCATCTTCTCTTACGAATTTTTAACTAGTCAGAAACGTTGCGTGTTGTGGTTGGGGAAAGTGTCAATGCTTGACTAACTGTAAACTTGCTCTGGCGAAGACGTAAGCGCTGTTGCTGGACTGCCAGCAGCTTCCACCCTCGGTCAGATAGTGTCCTCGGTGCACTAATGTCGGAGCACAGTATTGATGGCCATCCAAGGGACTTTGGAGGAAAGCTATAGGCTATAGAGCTCTGGGGGTTGGAAATTATCGTTTGTGTTCTAAGGGTGTATCTGTTTGTATAGTTCCGCCCTCAATGCCTGACACGATGGCGGGCTTTGAAATATTTATGGAATCCAACCACTTGATTAGTTTAAAGACGATACGCAGGGATTAACCTGACAAGACTGGTACATCAGATAGAAGTAAGTAGTTGATGGGGACACCAACGTTACATTATGAAATTGTTTAATATTTTCTAGTGCCGAGAAAGGAAAAGATCTTTCTAAAGTTTCTCCTTTTCTTGTTAATAAAGCTATTGCTGTCTGTGCTGGAGGTCTTGTCTCGTCTATCAAGAAGTTGAGAAAAGTCGCCTTTAATGAGAGACAAATGCGTTCTCATGTAAAAATGACCTCCTCTCATGCGGTCATGGTATTGTGGCGCCTAATGATCCATTTATTTTTAAAAGGGATAACCTGTGTATGGACTTAATGCACATCTATGTAGCTTAAAGTCTGAACTATCGAGTCATTCAGTTACAAATGTTGTACCTATTAAAAAGACGGACAAAGGAGAGAAGGTTAAAACAGCCTCTTTCATCCTCGCTTGGGATATCGGTGATTCCCGAATTCATACTTGCAGGTTGCCCGTGGCTCACCGTGAGACCATATGTGGCTAACCCCCGGTGATGTTTCAAATGTCAGCGTTTTAGACACATTAGTTTTTTCTGATTGAAGCAGGATGTATGCGGCATGTAGTGTTGAAGGTTATGACGAAGAGGATTGCATTAATGCTCCAAAATCTGCCAATTGTGGTAGTGATTACCCGGCGCGATCTTATCATCAAGGACAAGAAGGCTATCCTGGACACAAGTGTCACAGGGGCAGGATCGACCTCAAATATACCTGCTCTCACCTGGGGTTATGAGACGTTACAACACCCTATCGCCGTTATTTAGAAACCTAAAACACTAAAGTTCTGTAAAGTAAATTATATCAAAATTGTATTTAGGAAAAAATAGTAAATTCAACAGTTAAAATGTTACAAAATTAGTTCCCAATATTTAAAAAAAAACATCAGTGATTCATAATATCATTGCTTGTAGTAAAAATAATTTTTCGGTGAACAACTCGAATTTCATTCATCAAGTGCGTTTCAATTACTTGTTTTTTTACTGTTTATTGTTGGAACTATGTAATGCAAGAATATCTGATCAGGCCGTTTTGCGATTAGCTTGAAATCTTCGGACGTAATGAAGCGACGCTGTACAAGACAGGCAAACAGCTGCGACACACGCATACCTAAGGGGCGCTCCGTGATTGGCTCAATCGTTCCGCATCCACGTAGCCGAGCTTCGTTAGTTTGCTATGGACACATGGACCTCAGGCGATCTGTAAGCATCGCTGCAAGAATCCCTCTCACTCCCGGATGTGTTCATTAAATGTTCCGACTTATAGATATTGACGTCACCTCATCTGTTGTTCAGAATGTTGCAATGTTAAATAAAATCAAAATTCACTGGATTTACTTTTAAAACAAATATCACGTTTACAAATCCTATCCCAGTAGCTTATATCCAAAATTTATTTTAATCATTTTCTATAGTTTTATTATTGCAACTATTTTTCTTCACGTTTGTGTGTACATTAACAAGTTTTTATATTAAGCACAGGTAATAGAAACAAACTCTTTAAAGGCAATTCCTACTTTGGTCAACAATAAAAAAAAAAAATTTGTTTTTCTTTTTTATTAGGTAATTACAATTAATATAAATAAAGTTACATAAACTCTGCGTTAAAACAGTTGTTCTGCCACTTGACCTATAACATAAAATCAGCTGTTTTATGAAATTATATGTTATCACTTACTATGCGGCAAATAGATCAATTAACTATATTGTATACCTTGCCCCTTTTGGAAAACCTTTTCCTCTCGTATAAAACTAAAATCAATTAATTAAATTTAATTCATAAAATAATATATGTAAAAACCGTATTAACATCAGGTTTCATCCACTACACATTTTAAATAATGTATTTGAACTTGGGTGGATCGATAAGAATTATTTTACTAACGATTGGAAATTTGAACAAGATACGGGGAGGGCCTATATATAAATAGAGTGTAAAATAATAGAGGAAATTAAGAAAAGACGGTTGATGGGCTATTTGAATTAACCACGCGTATAAGAGGGCCACGTTTTTCAGCTCTCTTCACCAGTCTTAAAATACTTGAAATTAATTATAAAAACAGTAATTTAAAAAAAACATATATAATGCAAAAATATTTATATTTAAAAAAAAATACAGATATTTTATAATATAAA
>JBAIZL010000004.1:15165251-15232751 GCA_036971475.1 Prosapia bicincta
TTAAGACCTGCCCCCCCCCAAATCTAATTCTGTTGTTCTATAGGCTACTGTTTAAAATTAAATATTATTTAATGTCCAATGTATTAAAATACTATTTAAATTCCCTATTTTTACCTTTTAATAATTTTTTTAAATTCCTTCTATTACTTTACACTCCTTATATATCTCACACAAATTTTCAATCATTATTCAAAACTTTTTATTCGTCCACTCTAGTTCAAATACATTTTTTTAACTTGTGGTGGGTGACATTTGATGTTAATACTGTTTCTTTTCTAAATATTAATTCAATAATTATATTTAATTAATTAGTTTTAGTTTGGCAAATTATGGTATATAGTTGTTTCGTCCCATTCGGCTTAAAACAAGTGATGACATAAAACTTCATAAAACAGCTGATTCTAGGTTATGTTTTATATGGTAGTACAGCTGTTTTATCGCATGGGTTTTGATACTTTATTTGTATGAATTGTAATTATTTATTAAAAATAAATTAAAATAAAAGTTTCCTTTGTTGACCAAAGTAAGTATTGTCTTTGAAATATTTATGTTCATATTACTTGTTTGTTAGAAAAATAATAACCATTTAATAATATAAAACTATTTTACATTTATTTGTATAACATTTTTATAAAATAAATTGTTATCAAATGAGTAAGAACGAGTAATATATTTAAAGAATTAAACGCAGTGTAAAGTGGCCCTATAACGCAAGTAGCTTTTGCAATATATTTCATTGTTTTCTTCTGCAAGAACATTGCCAATCTTTGCAAGCAAAAACTCTGAAATCTTTCCGCCCACCCCAACAGATTATGGCCTTAGGAAGCGACTGAATAATTCCGTGTAGCTACGGAACTGCTGTAGTGGATTGTTCATCAATTATTTACACGATGTGGACTTGCCAAGTACGCCCATTGCATTACATTAACAGACTCCTGCATTACCTTAATTGTAGCCAGCGATCGTTCATCCCTCATGTAAACACTCCTCCCGGATGTCTTATTGTGTTCTTTGAGTATCTGCAACTTTTTTAAACGCATTTTTATAAATACTGTTACTGTTTGTTACATACAGTTTTGTAAATTATCTTACGTTTCCAAACCCTTATATATTTCCATCGGAACATTATCTAAAGTAAATACTTTCCAGCAAGTAATTACACCTCTATGTTTTATATTTATGTTTGACCCAAATAGAGACCAGGTGTAATTCAGTCTACTCGAACGAAATCTTTTGCAGGCTCTTAGTAAAAATTAGAGTCACTATGAGCTTTCGATAATGCCAAATCAGTTCGTCCCATACTCCCCTATTCTTGCCCCTATTTATGAATGTAGGCCAATAGTAAATGCCTTAATAGAGAAGCCTAAGAATACACTTGAGCTAAACCTATTTCCTGCTCACGGAAACACACTTAATATGAAGCCAATAGACAGAAGGTCTACAACATGAATGAATCTCTAGAGTCAGGATCCTTTATAGCATCAGAAGCTATCATGGTTCCACCCTAATTATGTCAATTAATCAGAATTCTTATCGTTTTCTTTTCATGACAATTATAGCTAAATAGATTGATCACTTTAAATTTTTTTTCAATCCCTTCTATTAGTTTACACTCTCTTTATAGGCCTATATATTTTGTTCATATTTACAATCGTTGCAATATAAAATATTTTATATTCATCAGTTCAAATTCAAGTACATTTTTTAAAACTTTTAGTTTAAAACGCTTGATCTTAATAGTTTTTTTCAAGTTATAATTCATTAATTTAATTTAATTTAATTCATTTTAGTTTTATATGGGAGCAAAACATTTTACAAAAGTGGTAAAGTATGCAATTTACTAACTTTGTCCCTTTTAGTTAAAAATAAGTGATAACATGTGATTTCATAAAACAGCTGGTGTTATAGGTTATGTGATAGAACAGCTGTTTTAATGCTTACGGTATTTATATTAATTGTAAATATTAAGTCGAAAGTAACTATATTAACATTTTTTTGTGGACAAGAGTAGGAATTGACATATTTGTTTACGCTACTTGTTTACAAAGTATTTGCACACTCTGTTCCCTTAGTATAAATAACAAAGCCCCATATCTTGGATTATTTCTTATTAAAAAATATAGGATCCGATATTTTCTTCATATAAAAACGATATTATCTTTAACGTTCGAAAAATATAA
This sequence comes from Prosapia bicincta, assembly GCA_036971475.1. Taxonomy (NCBI): domain Eukaryota; kingdom Metazoa; phylum Arthropoda; class Insecta; order Hemiptera; family Cercopidae; genus Prosapia; species Prosapia bicincta. The sequence goes on from JBAIZL010000004.1 coordinate 15,167,432, forward strand.
TATAATATATATGTTATTTAATATGCCTTAGTATATTGCACCATATTATTTTCGCTAATATTTATAAAAGATGTTAGAGTCTTAACAACTGTTTACAAAGTTATATAAAATGCAATCCTTATTTGCATTCTGGGTTAATTGTTTCTTAAATTTTATATGCTCTACATAGTTAATGTAAATGTAACTGCAAAAAGCAAAGTCGCGTCAAAGTGAAACAAACCAGAGTGACAATATATTTGGCTTAAAGCAAGTGTTTAGCATTACCAGATGTACAACAATTGCGGTCGAGCTAAAGTAAGACATTTCGAGGGTTTCTTGAACGGCGGACCCTTGTGAAGAAGAAATTTATTTATTGACCTTTTGTGGTGGCATAACATTGCCATCGGGGCGGGGGGAGACAAATAGATGGACTGGACTTGGAGTTTGATTAGAACGGGTCAGACCCTCGACTCCATCCGCTGATTAAATCGTATAGAATAACAATCCCGTATAAGTGCCATAAACATGTCAAAACTAAAAGGAAAACAAGAAATATTCTGTTGCCCTTCTTTAGGGTGCTGTTATTATTTGGACAAAAGAAGTGATAGTCAGCGGGTCTATCCAAGAGAAGTGGGGCTACTTCATTTCGAAGAGTGTAGTAAATCAAGGTTTTAGTAGAATATATTTATGTAGTTATTAATAAATGCATGTAGTAAATCAAGATTTCAATAGAGTCTAATTATGTAGTTATTAATAAATGCATGTAGTAAATCAAGGTTTTAATAGAGTTTAATTATGTAGTTATTAATAAATGCATGTAGTAAATCAAGGTTTTAATAGAATATATTTATGTAGTTATTAATAAATGCATGTAGTAAATCAAGATTTCAATAGAGTCTAATTATGTAGTTATTAATAAATGCATGTAGTAAATCAAGGTTTTAATAGAATATATTTATGTAGTTATTAATAAATCCATGAAGTAAATCAAGATTTTAATAGAGTCTAATTATGTAGTTATTAATAAATGCATGTAGTAAATCAAGGTTTTAATAGAATATATTTATGTAGTTATTATTAAAGGCATGTAGTAAATCAAGGTTTTAATAGAATATATTTATGTAATTATTATTAAAGGCATGTAGTAAATCAAGGTTTTATTAGACTATATTTATGTAGTTATTAATAAATGCATGTAGTAAATCAAGGTTTTAATAGAATATATTTATGTAGTTATTAATAAATGCATGTAGTAAATCAAGGTTTTAATAGAATATATTTATGTAATTATTATTAAAGGCATGTAGTAAATCAAGGTTTTATTAGAATATATTTATGAAGTTATTAATAAATGCATGTAGTAAATCAAGGTTTTAATAGAATATATTTATGTAATTATTATTAAAGGCATGTAGTAAATCAAGGTTTTATTAGAATATATTTATGTAGTTATTAATAAATGCATGTAGTAAATTAAGGTTTTAATAGAATATATTTATGTAATTATTATTAAAGGCATGTAGTAAATCAAGGTTTTATTAGAATATATTTATGTAGTTATTAATAAATGCATGTAGTAAATTAAGGTTTTAATAGAATATATTTATGTAATTATTATTAAAGGCATGTAGTAAATCAAGGTTTTATTAGAATATATTTATGAAGTTATTAATAAATGCATGTAGTAAATCAAGGTTTTATTAGAATATATTTATGTAATTATTATTAAAGGCATGTAGTAAATCAAGGTTTTATTAGAATATATTTATGAAGTTATTAATAAATGCATGTAGTAAATCAAGGTTTTAATAGAATATATTTATGTAATTATTATTAAAGGCATGTAGTAAATCAAGGTTTTATTAGAATATATTTATGTAGTTATTAATAAATGCATGTAGTAAATTAAGGTTTTAATAGAATATATTTATGTAGTTATTAATAAATGCATGTAGTAAATTAAGGTTTTAATAGAATATATTTATGTAATTATTATTAAAGGCATGTAGTAAATCAAGGTTTTATTAGAATATATTTATGAAGTTATTAATAAATGCATGTAGTAAATCAAGGTTTTATTAGAATATATTTATGTAATTATTATTAAAGGCATGTAGTAAATCAAGGTTTTATTAGAATATATTTATGAAGTTATTAATAAATGCATGTAGTAAATCAAGGTTTTAATAGAATATATTTATGTAATTATTATTAAAGGCATGTAGTAAATCAAGGTTTTATTAGAATATATTTATGTAGTTATTAATAAATGCATGTAGTAAATTAAGGTTTTAATAGAATATATTTATGTAGTTATTAATAAATGCATGTAGTAAATTAAGGTTTTAATAGAATATATTTATGTAATTATTATTAAAGGCATGTAGTAAATCAAGGTTTTATTAGAATATATTTATGAAGTTATTAATAAATGCATGTAGTAAATCAAGGTTTTATTAGAATATATTTATGTAATTATTATTAAATGCATGTAGTAAATCAAGGTTTTATTAGAATATATTTATGAAGTTATTAATAAATGCATGTAGTAAATCAAGGTTTTAATAGAATATATTTATGTCATTATTATTAAAGGCATGTAGTAAATCAAGGTTTTATTAGAATATATTTATGTAGTTATTAATAAATGCATGTAGTAAATTAAGGTTTTATTAAAATATATTTATGTAGTTAATTATAAATGCATGTAGTAAAGTTTTAAATCTAGTACTTTTTAATTTGTAATGATATAATAATAAATGTAATTTTTAATACTTAAAGAATAGAAAATAATAGTAGCAACATTAAAAATATATAGACATTAATGATACCAATCGCAGAATATAAATACTGTCTTGATATAAACTTAAAAATTGAGGTAAATTTAATTTGCAAATTTCATTGTTGTGTTACAATTAAAAATTAAATAACAGTAATAATATGTGTAATAAAAGTGTATTTTTTGTAATAATTGAAACATAATATATTATTAAAAACCACAACATTTTTTGTCCTAACATTTATTACCTGTTAACAAATATGGGAAAGTAACATTTCAACTTAAAAAGGTACAAAAATAAAGTAGCATAGCCTCTGCGTTACAACAGCTGCTCTGCAACATAGCCTGAGACATAAAATCAGCTGCTTTATGAAATCATATGTTGTCCCTAATTTTAAGTCAAATGGGACGAAATAACTATATTCCATACCTAGCCCCTTTTGTGGAAAGTGTTTCTGCCATATAAAACTGAATTTATGTGTTAAGAATTTATACATTTCTTGATATACTGAATAGCTTGATTGGCACTTATTTACTAAAGACCGCTTATTAAGCGTGAATTTAACTGTTTTCTTTAAATATAGACCTGCTAGTTTGTTCCTAACCCTCCTTTCTACTAACAAAGACTAGCCTCAGATAACTTGATACATTTATAGTTCTACAACGTAACATCACCAGCTATAAGAGTTGTAAGGGAGGGACGTGAACACTGCCTCGAGCTGTCCCTGTAATGCCAGATATTACTTGCCTTGTTTAAACAACGCTAGGTAAATATAATAATGATTGCCGGGTGGTTCCTGTCTTGGACAGAATGTCAAGATTACGAGACATTTTTCTCTTCATACATTTTTATGGAAAGTTTATGAGAAAATTGAAATATTATAAATATAAAAATTCATTTTTATTGGCTATAAAACCTTCTGTATATAATATTATATAGCCTAAAATAAATTAGCTTGAAATTTCTATTCTTTTAAATTTTACAATGAGATATATATATACATTTATTAAATATAAATATAATATACATTAGATATATAATAAATAAATAAATATAAAATATATTATATTATGAATATTTATATAATATAAATATAAAAATTATATATATATATATATATATATATATATATATATATATATATATATTAAATTTTGCAACCAATATTTATGTAAAAATATACCTATATATACATATTTTATATACATAATTTATAATATACATAAGTCCGTATATATCACTTTCACTTTATTGTACTTAACAATCTTAGTTTGTATATTTTGGGAGTCGACTTTCGAGAGCTTAATAATTACAATGAACTAAATTTCAGCAGCGGTTCAATATCTCTGCTTTAAGCCTGCTAATAATTTTTACCCCTACTTTCCTACTTAATTACGCTTAAGTTAGTATGTGAATATAAATCTGCTGCAACAATAGATTGCATTACACCTGATGATGAAAAAACATCAACTGAAACTAGTCATTTGAAAAGAAAATTTAAAACATAAAGTTTTAATTATTTATGACATTTTATTTATGTTTCAATTCTGAATAAGGTAACAAGTGGGATACTCAAAAAATTGGCAAAGCTGTTTCATGAAATCTTGTATTGTCACTTATTTTAAGCCAAATGAGCTTAATAAATATATTGCGTACTTTGCTCCTCTTGTGAAAAGTGTTTCACAAATATAAAACTAAAATTTAGATGTTAAATTTAATTAATGAATAAATATTTGAAAAAACTGTATTAACATCAAATGCCATCCGTTTGACAATTGTAAATGATTGTTTTAAAAAATGTATTTGAACTTGAGTGGATGAATAAAATTTATTTTATTAAAGATTGAAAATTTGATATCAATAGAACAAGATATACATGATGAGAGTGTGAACTAAAATAAGAAAAGGAATACAAGAAAATCTGTATTATGGTGTAAATCAAAAAAGCAGTTAAATTCCGGCCATTTTCTAATAAATAAAATTTCAAAGGTACTTTTCAAGTTCAAAGGAGTACGTCCTGCGTATGGGAGAAGGAGTCCGTATGGTTAATGCAGAGTCCCTAATCACGTACGGAAGGAACCATGAATGAGGGATGAGCACTAAGCTATTGCCCGGAGGATATTGACTGCTCCACTATGATTTCCATAATGCGCCTTTGTGCCTAACCCTTAGATGTTGCCACTTGATAGCCCCAATCTACTTTATTAAGCCCCTCCCCTCGCTCACACAACTTTACTTCCGAATAACCTAATAAGCTTCCGGACAAGAAAAACAAACCAAACTCATTCCGCTAATGGATGGTGCCGAGCTAACGCAATTAAATTTCTCTTAAATAAAAGCTCGTAAAGATGTTGACTCGGGAAAAATTATTTAAGTTTTGTGTAGTAGATTTTTTGTACATCTTTTCATAGCATAACTTTTAGAATGAAAGAAGTTAGCGAAAATGTATCAAGAATATAGTAAATAAGACAATGCAAAGGGTGTGACGTCATTAGACATAACTATTAGAATGAAAGAAGTTCGCGAAAATATATCAAGAATATAGTAAATAAGACAATGCAAAGGGTGTGACGTCATTAGACATAACTTCTTTTAATGGAAGTAATTTTGTAAAATGAATCCCTACTAGAACTAGTACCTGGAAATAGGTTTATATGTTGAATTCAATAAAGCTCCCACCTTACACCATAATAAATTACTGTATCATTATTTAATCTTAGTGATCACGTAAAAATAATTTGACACATCTGTTGTCTTTAGGGATGACATGGATATTTTTTCTATCCATTCAAATATACTTTATAGAATGGTGTAGGCTATATACTTATTTTAGAGAATATAATACCATTATTTTATATACAGTACTCGCCAAAATAAACAGTACTGAAACAGCTGTAAGATTTTACTTTATTTACATAATTTTACAAACACGTGCAATTAAAAAGTTGCTAAATCAATTAGGCTCGGGTATATACATGTTCTATATCTACGTTCAATTTAAGGCAACACCCGTACGTTCTTGAAAGGTGTTGTATAATTTGGTGAAGAGGAGTTGTTTCATATGGTTAATTTTTCCTGTAGTTGGACAATGGTGGTTGGTGGGTCATCTTCTCCTTCATCATTAAGCTTAGGCTTCAGGTGGTGTTAGATCGTGGGAATGGGATGGGTAAGGAAAATTTGTTCTAAGGGAGATGAGCCGGTTGTCAAAGGTTTCTTGAAAGTAAGCAATGTGGTCTAAGGTAGTGTGGCTGGTTGCGGCATCTTGCTGGAACCAATGTAAACGAAATGACAGTTTTCGGAAAGAACAAAATCTCCTGAGGTCTTGTATAAACGACCAAATAGGTCATTCTACTACAGCTGATAGAGTTTCAGCAATATATATATATATAGTATTCTTTGGAGAACGCTGGTGTTTTCTTGCTTACAGAGAAGGGGTAGCTATTGACCTTATCCTTATCTTGATTAAACTACCCAGGTTAAGGGATAACGTTTCCCCTATTTGTAAGTACTAAAATATATTTGTTTTTAGTCAAACCTAATTCCATCTACATTTTCTTACCACAATTCATTTTAATGTAAGTACACGTGTACACGACGACGATAGCGTCTACTCCAAGGGCAAGACCCAGCACAAGTGAAGCCATGGCAACCATTTAACCTCTGTCAGGGCTTTCGTCTTAAGGCTACAAGAAAACCTGCCATGTAATAATATAGGAGATAATGTTCCACTGCAGGTACTATAGTGTTATAAAGGTCTAACGAGAGGGTTTATGGCCACCAAGCACGAGATCCCTAGTCAGAGGGTAAGGGCCAACCGAATTGGGGAAGGTCAAGCGATAGAAGTTAAAGGTCAAATTAGACTACATGTTACGAACCAATGGGATATGAAAACCTGGTAGTTTGGTAAGTTCTGATAGTACCAAGTAGTTCTGGTAAGGCATCGAAATCGTTGTGTCTAGTTGGAAGTTCGTCTCGTCTCAGTGGCTAGGTCTCCAGCCCTGGCCTTTGCGTAAGTCCCCACATAACGGTAACACGGGTCGGATCCTCTTGTCTCGGACCTGACGCTAGTCACTCGGGAGGGAGTCACGAGTTTGAGGTTGGATTCGTGGGGAGTGGATTCACAAACTGGACTACAGATAATCCTAAAATATTAGCGCTACCTCTAAGTTGTACAACTTGGAAGCGGAGGTAGCAATATTAGGTGCTCTTCGTCACCATTCTTATGTTTCACCGCCTTTTAATTTCTCTTGGTCCATCCGGTAACTTCATTCTATCGAATATTAATAATAAATGAATAGCTGTTAGAGGTAGCCTAACACAATTTAGGACTTTCGGAAATCATCGAGATAATGCATTGGTCTCTGGATCTTTTTGCATTATAGTAGACATTCCTAATTGATGACGTCAGATGTTAGTAAAATTTATCAGTAATCCAAATGATGATAAACCATTATCTAATAATACTCAAATTTTACTCCGAGAGAACTTTAAACACAATTTAAGACAATTTTAAAATAAATATCAGCTTAATTTTCAGTCTAAAACATACAGATAAAATTTATAGAAGAGTTAATGTTGTATTAAATGCGTAATATTTATATACATTCTTTATTGCAGCAATATAACGTCCACGAAACGTCAAGATATAAATGGAAACCCCATTGTTGTCCGTTGTTTACAAACCATTTAACTAATGCATGCACAGTACGTCAGTATAGCAAGCTACTCGGAAGTTTGAAGGAGTTGAATAAGGGTTGGTCACTAAGGGGGTGTTATTAATATATCTCTCGAGGGATGATGAAGTGCTGTACTGCACAAGGGAGAGTTATTGCCAGACATAAGATTACTCCGGTGCAACCCCTCGCGCCACTACTTGACCCAATCTTTTCAACCCCTACGTCGGCGCTGAATGATTTGTGATTTCAGATACCATACAGAGTGGGTGGAGCGGTAAATTGGAGTTATTAAGTTTTCATTCAATCAGTTTTTAAATGGATTAATTAATAACTAATATAGCTGTATACTTACATAAGAGCGAATCCTAAAGAGTATACGTAACCATTCACACACACACACACACACACACACACACACACACACACACATATATATATATATATATATATATATATATATATATATATATATATAAAGAACAAAAGTCAAAATACAAATACAAGAATTATTTTTGAATTTACAATTCATTGGTCTAAATATATTGCGATATATATATATATATATATATATATATATATATATATATATATATATATATATATTAATATACACAAGCTGTTACGCCAAATAAATACATTAATTTAATAATTTCTCTATAATTATCATCACCATTATCATCAACATCGCCATCATAATTTACATGGTCGTCGTTATTACTGTTTTTGTTGTCTTTCTTCTTTCCCGCCATATTTCTTCTTTTTAAGATTATTATATTTTGTTTTGTTATGTTCAATGTATGCACACATCTACGAAAATAGTTTAATAGCGTAAAAATCAATGTCGTGGCTTTTGTCGGTAAATTACATCATAATCATCATCCTCGTCGTAGTAGTCCCAGTTGTTGTCGATATAGTTAAATACGATTTCTAATTTGTTTGACAACAATATATATTCAGAAAAGATATTAATATATATTCTTTTTCAAACAGGTGAAATGTAACATATTGTTATAAATTACTATGGCTTAGTAAAACACCATGGAAGCAATTGCTTATTGATTATTCGTCATGTAAAATCTTATAAATCTAGAACTTCAGTAGTGGAGTTTTAATAGTGAATGCGATACAGATAGAGTAGCCGCATTAAGGCATGTAATTACAGTTAGTAATCGATTAAAACATAGAGTTGAAGAGAGAGAGAGAGAGAGAGTATGTCGAAGAATGCATCGCACAGACAGAGAGGGTGTAAAGACATGTGTCGCGATAAGGCTCGGTGATTGAGTGACTGCAGCAAACATTTTCAATTAACACACAAAGAAAAGGGGGTGGATGGGTGGGGCGGGGATGGTGAGCTCTTATCACCAAGTTTCAAGTAGGTAGGTTACTTTTGATAACGGGCCTTTCAGTCTGTCAATTAATGTTTAAACATGAGTTGATTCATGCAGGGCCTTAGAGAATCTAAGGGTGTAAGAACGGATCAGAGTGGTTTTGGATCAAAAAACGGATCGGTTTTTGAATGCTATATTGTTACTATGAAGGAACTAATGTTTTATTCAAACACACACACACAAACACACACACACACACACACACACACACACATCATACACATATATACATCATGCACAGTGCATGCGTGTAACCGCCTGAATGTTCTAGTAGATAAAATCTCTGATAGTGTAGTAGTGGATAATTTTCTACTTACCCAAAGTTCCTAGGTTCGATCCCAAATTTCGCCAATTAATTTTATTAATTCATTATTGTCAATCAATTTACTATAAATTACTCTTTTTTAGAGCTTTGAAAAATAATTTTGAGCTCCAAGTCACTTCAAATCTTCCACGTTATATATTAAAAATCAACTAGACGAATGTATTTAACTTTATAATATATTACTATATTGTCTCCAGTAACATGCATTCACAAGGGAGCAATATGAAGAAACTAAAATTACGAAATGATATCCCCGTTGCAATGTGTTTAACGAACCGTGGAAATAATGTCGTAAAGTACGAATGGCTTGTTGAAGGTGAGGGCAAGCAAGACACGTTACAGTCATGTCTCTTTTAAGGGAGCCATTATGTCACCATTCAACAACACGTATAGCCCTAATACTCTTCTATATACAGCGTGACGTTGTGTGCGTTTCATACCTACTTTTAAATAATCAATAATTTCATGTATAATTCCAGGGTAAAATATGGCCTAAAAGTAGAGAACTGCTCGAGAAATCGAGATTCTTACAAGGACAAAAATTTTAACATTTTGTATCAATGCGTTACATTTCAAACAATTTGAAATATGATACTTTAAACCTAGGTATATGTTTCAGAACATGTGACAATTAGACATGAGTCCCAAATTGACCGTCGCTAAGACAGGTAATAGTTTAGAAAAGGGTATTAGGCAAAATTAGCGAATATTACTAAAACTTAAACAAGATAGATTAAGCCAGTTTAGAAACAGACAATATAACAAAATTATAAAAAGCAAAATTTAAATACATTAAAATAATAATTAAATATACTAAACTAAGTGAATTATAAACGTAAGGGCTTACTTAACTGATGCGTTTCGAAACAATCGTTCCTTTTACGAAACAAAGGCTCTACTGCTTCGTAACCAGTAGAGGCTTTGCTTTCTTATATGGAAGGATTGTTTTTACGTATTCGCTTAGTTAAGTATTATTTAATTATAGTTTAGTCAGCGAATTCAAGATAAATACAACATGCAACATTAATAATGTTTAGATTATTGATTTTTTTTTAAAGCCTAGATAAATACTAGAGGTTAAAGAGATAGCCTAGGTCCCAAGGGACACACGATTGACGAAATAGCCTCACAACAGGTTTTAAAACAAATAAGGTCATGTAGAAGCGTTTATCCGGGTAAAAAGTTCTAGCATTTTACAAAACAGGCCGACAGCGCTGCTAGTGGTGAACTACAAGCGTTGGTATTCGTGTGGATACCTGAAGACGTTAATATTTCCTTGATGTTTGGTAAACGCGAATGAGAAAAGTTATTTCCACTTGGAAAAATTTGTTCCAAAAGAGTACATGCTGGATAATTTAAATATATGACAATAATTAATAAGCGATACACATAGCTTAGGAGATAAGAGATACGACTGCGAGACAACGTGACCAGCTGTGTGGAGTAGTCACTGATACTCTAGATTTGATGTCAGGTACTCGTTTACACATTCTGGGGGACATGGAGGCCTAAAACAAGCACGAATTCTAAATCACTCGGCCATCTTGGGTTTTTGTTACACATAGAACTGAACTAGAACAATGAAAACGTTATACTTACCTGATGGAGTAATTTTATTTATTTTTATATTAAAATTATGTCTAATTGTGTACTCTGTAGGGAAAGTTTCGTATATTGATTTAGTAAATTTGTAAAAAAATATTTTTATAACACTTTTGCCAATATAAGCGTGAGTCATGTTGGTGGCGCAAAGAATTGAATAATGCACTGATCTAGTGCGAAACACGTCTTCTGAAAATTATTATTTGTTAGGTTTTTGCCAAGTGATATCTAAAAATGAATACAAGTGAATAATAATATTTATCAAATATAGAATTAAAAATCATTATTGATGAATTTGTTAAATTAATACAGCACTACGTAAGCAAACTTTTTCAAATTAATATTAAGATAAAAATATGTTTGTTTATATTAAAAGAAAAAATCTATTCACGACTGTATATTTACTCTCGTTTTCAAACGAATTTTTTTGTTACTTTTATATTTATGAATTTTTAGTGTTTGAATTTTTCGTTTTATCTAAAATCAGTTGAATTTATAAGTTGGCGTCATGAAATTGTTAGTTTTTCGAAGTATGAAAAACGTATTTATGTATTTAAACAAACTTCAATTATTTTGACTTTATTAAAATTATTTTTAATATAAATATATTTTAATTAATTTTGAGACGGATTTTATACGAGTTGACTTTAACTCAATGACGTCTCAGCTGATGGCCATTTTACAATGATTGATTACCGTATTTAAATACAACTAACAATTTGGTAGAACATTTATTTTAAAATATTTTTACGTTTATTAGGATTCAAATTTCGTTAAAGATACAGATTCACTCGTATTTTGTGATCATATATTTTTATTTTTGAAAAATAAATTTATTAAATTTTTTATTGGACTTTAATTTACCATTTGTGTTTTATGCATTTTAAATATTTGCCTTTTAATATTAAAAAATTAATGCCAAGTCTATATCAAACACAATTTTTAAAAAAATCTCGCATTATTTCTACCCGTTCAAATAAGTTTCTGATAATTTGTTTACAAATCATATGTTTAATCAATGATCACTATACAATTTAGTAATAGTTAAACTAACAATTTATTTAGGTTAAATTTACAAATATACCAGTAATACATTTTGTATCTAGTTATATTTCCGTTTCTTTTGGCAAAAATCTTTGCTATTTCAGTGTTATATACATTGAATACACGAAATATGCATACACCAGAAATCTTGCGTAAGATGAGACAGGATCAAGTTCTGACTGATGGTGAAGGAAGCTTTGACGTCAGAACATTGTAACAGCCGAAATGTTTGTTTTTTATGTTTAATTTTTAGTTTTTCTGTAGTTTGTAATCCTTATTTACATTAGTTAAACATTTTATTTGATCATACCATCTGATTTCTTTGATCAAATCTAATTCATTTTTTTGTATGTAGGAAAGACATTTTAAACAATCTATAAAGTCTCATGTTTCTAGGTATTTTTGTACTGTTTTTTTTTTATTATTATTTCATCCGACTTAACATACTTTGTTTTTCTTCTATTTCCATCTACGTTTGACTCCAGTCTCGTGAGTCACATGAGTCATAGTTTCAGATTCTTTTTTTTTTAATAAACGACGTCTTTTACTCTTGGCTTAGGTTCAGAAGTGTGTCGTTGATCTCATGGGGGCAACCTCTTAGGTGCCTAGTGTTCGATGACTTAATTAAAGGTTTGTACGTTTTTTCCCTTATCAAATTTACCACTTACCCTCGTTAATTGTTATTGTTTTCTCAGATTTGCATATTTTGCAGTACTCATTTTCGTGCCACTAATACTTCAACTAACATTTTATTAATGTTACTACTGCATAGAAATTTAATTTTAACTTTATTTGTTATATTTTTAATTTAGGTTAAGTAGCGTAGTGAGAAACAGGTTTGCGTGTGCATGTGTGTGCGTGTGTGGGAGCGCGTATGTTACGTATCGTTGGTCGAACTAATCGCGTGTACTGCAAAAAACCCACAACGCGCAAACATTGTTTATACATAGTATGTCTCTTTTTCTTAAAGATTGAAAAATAAATTCTCAAAATAAAAAGTTAAATCTAATATTTGCCACTTCCAAATCAGTTCATTATTTTCAACCCCTCCTCTGGTTTCCGCTTCACCCTCGCCCTTTTTACAATTTCTTTGCCGCGTCGACTTGATTCCTCATTAGTTTGAAGTCCCCTTCAATGATTGTCACAATTAAAGATTTTTCAGCCCCCCCCCCTTGTAAACTAAGGTGAACTTTGACTGAGGCCGATAATTGAACATTCTTCCGCCCCCGCCCTTGCTTCCGTGATCAAAGAAAACCCTCGCGATGATTTCAATCAATTAATGGTTCAGGTCGGAGGTTTAATTCGGTTTAAGTGCCCGTCTTTGTACGGGAAAAGCGCAGAAGTTTTAAATAGCTTAAAATGAAGAGCGCCGGAAGTTTCCATAAGTACTACATCGTTTTTATTAAAACATTTTTTTTTGTAAAAACTGTTGACTGAATTGTGTGAAGATTTGTAATCATAATGATGTCATTAACCTAGGCTACCCGCGGACTGAAAACAAACAGCATTTATTTCCTCGGCGAATCTTCTATTTACTAACCAGTTGATACATAATGCTTAAGTGATAAGTGATAACATAGCTGAGTTAGTGGTTGCGGGATGGTTTCCAGATGTGCGGCTATTCTCGAAGGTCTGCATCGTTATCAGGGCCATACCTTCACTGAAGAGTATCTATAGTGATGAGTCTTTCAATATGGCACACACACACCCTCTCACTCACACACACACACACACACACATACGCGCGCGCGCGCGCGCACACACACACACACACACTTACACACACACACACACACACACACACACACACACACACACCCTCTCACTCACACACACACACACACACAAACAACACACACACACACACACACACACACACACACACACACCCTCTCACTCACACACACACACACACACAAACAACACACACACACATACACAAATACACACATACACATACACACACACACACACACACACACACACACACACACACACACACACACACTGTCACTCACATACAATCCACAACTTTTCGCTGACTGACAGTACCAAAATTATCAGGAATAATAAAGAACATACCTTCACGTGTTAGATAAACAACGGTGTTTCAGGATATATTTATGTAATACCGAAATATTTTTGGATTCAATTAAATTATTTAGAACTGTTTTTGATTGTTTGTAGGTTATGTTAAATGTTAAACATAAGTTTGAGCTGAGACAACTATTTATCGAATATTATTAGAAACATATTGAAGCTAATGAACCAAACAGATGACTGGATAGTGTGATGAATAGTTCTGGAAGAATACAGCGTTTCATAGTTGAATCTAGTAATATGTAGGTAATATATGGAGGATATATATGCCGATATACATACACGACATACACTGTATGTGTTAATACAGGACGTTCGGAATATGTTTGTCGGTAATTGTATTATAAGCGACCTATAGTGTAGCTCGGTATATAGGTTTGTGTTGGACACGCTATATCGATTTATATTGCTTTAAAAGTGAAATTGAGGCTATTTTTGTCCACTTTCGTTAACAGTCTATTAACAAAACAATAATATAAGTACAATATCATAAGAAAAACTAAATAAAACGTAATTTAAAATTATAAAATAAGCAGGCTTTAGGATAGGTTTTAGTTAAATTGTAATCATCCTACCTATAAATAATTAAGCAAATTTTAAACAATCTGGTGCATGGACGTGTGTATGTGTGTGTGTGGTGTGTGTGTGTGTGTGTGTATGTGTGTGTGTGTGTGTGTGTGTGTGTATGTGTGTGTGTGTGTGTGTGTGTGTGTGTGTGTGTGTGTGTATGTGTGTGTGTGTGTGTGTGTGTGTGTGTGTGTGTGTGTGTGTGTGTGTGTGTGTGTGTGTGTGTGTGTGTGTGTGTGTGTGTGTGTGTGTGTGTGTGTGTGAGTGTGTGTGTGTGTGTATGTGTGTGTGTGTGTGTGTGTGTGTGTGTGTGTGTGTGTGTGTGTGTGTGTGTGTGTGTGTGTGTGTGTGTGTGTGTGTGTGTGTGTGTGTGTGTGTGTGTGTGTGTGTGTGTGTGTGTGTGTGTGTGTGAGTGTGTGTGTGTGTGTGTGTGTGTGTGTGTGTGTGTGTGTGTGTGTGTGTGTGTGTGTGTGTGTGTGTGTGTGTGTGTGTATGTGTGTAGCGACAAATGTTCGCGTGCGTGAAACTTTAATTAAACCAACAATTGATTATGTTAATGGAAGACATCGGTTATTTTTTTGAATGGGGAAAACAACTGTGGTGAAATGGAAGAAACCGGGGAACGTTTAATGCTGAGGGTAGAAAAGTTTAAAGGGGTTGTGGAAGTAGGGAGCAAGTCAAAAGAATAAAAAAGTATGAAACAAAGAAAATAGCCCTTTTCCACAGCTTGAATACGGCTTTATAGTTTTGATTCCGCTATTGCCATCTCTCTTCGGCGTGAAGGGTAAGGAGGGGCGGGGGGTACAGAAGTTTTTTCAATTTTCATTCCAACTCGATAGCTTTGTCTTTTTGTTTCTCTCCGATATTTTTCTCACAGAGGAAGGGAGAAGTCTTGTTTTGGCAATTGCTCCAAAATGTTGAGTTGCGTTGGATTTGGGGTGTAAGACAAGGACAAGGGTTGCGGGGATTTATTCGTGGCGAAGGAATAAATTTATTGGCTGTATCTTGGTGATCGTAGTTCTCGACGTAATGAATTGCTCATACGTGGCAGACTGCAACACGTCGTCCCCAGGGGGCTTCTGCTCGTTCTGGTGTCATTGACGCAATTAGCCCAAGGCCTGCTTAGAAATTAAGAAAGATAGAGGACACAGCCCCTATTCTACAAACACCAGCTTCTATCAGCTGTTACACAGGTTTTAACTCAAGAAATATTTAAAAGCAATATTATACAAGTAACATGATATAAAATAATATTTTCAAAGTACGTTTAGGTACATGAAAAGGTTATCTTATATAATTTCTTATTTTTTTAAAACACAATCAATAATTTTCTTTTCACAAAATATTTAAAATGCAACAGAAAAATGTAATCGGTGACTTACCCTTGGCCGATTCAAGAGTATTTTAAAAGTTTGTTCAACATACAAAACTAACAATAATTTTTACAGGTTTTAAACGTGTTCAACATCATATTACATTCACTCTCTCACTCCTTATTCTTTTCCCTCCTCTATCTCTCTCTCTCTCTCTCTCCCCACATATATATATATATATATATATATATATATATATATATATATATATATCGTAATTGGTTTTCTTGTGTATTAATAAAGAACTAAGTCAAAATACAAATACAAGAATTATAATTGAATTTACAATAATTTAAATTATAATTAAATTCAATTATTATTCTTGTATTTGTATTTTGACTTAGTTCTTTATATATATATATATATATATATATATATATATATATATATATATAGAGAGAGAGAGAGAGAGAGAGAGAGAGAGATGTACCACGTCATCCATCTACACTATAAGGCATGTCATCTATACTAAGTCTCATACCATTTAAACTACATGCTATGCCATCTACACTACGTGTCTTTCAATCTACACTGGATATAATGCAATCTAAACTATGTGTCATGTCATCTAAACTACATTTATTGCCATCTACACTACGTGCCAGTCCATCTGCATTACATGTAATACCATTTAAACTAAATTTCATGTAATCTACACTACGTGTCACTCAATCTACACTGCGTGTAATTCCATCTACATTGCGTGCCATTTCGTTTAAACTACATTTCATGTCATCTACACTGCACGTCATACCATCTACACCACATGCAATCTCCACTAAATGGTATGCCACCTATACTAAGTGTCATGGGAGATGATTATATATGTTTTCATAACATTTATTATGCTCTGCTTTGAATGAATTAAATGAAGGATACCGTCCATCCATGGACGTATTCTGTACGTTCGAGAGGAGGTGGTGGATACTCGTTTCTAACTCATGCAACGCGAAGATCCGCCAAGATATCAGATCTATGGGGGTCCATCGCATTGTTCCTGAAAGCTTTAATATCCCAGAGAGTTTATAAAGGTGGTGTTGAGGGACGATGTGGTAGCCACAGACAGTTTTATTGCTTCATCACTTTTACATGTATTCAGTAAATCATAATTTTATTTTTGTGTTTTATATTCTTATAAATAGTTTTTTTATTGTAATTCTTATTTTAAAATTTGTTTTATTTCTGACAATTATATTGTTTTCATCTTTATTATTTTATGTTTTTGTAACATATGATATATAAATGACAAAATCTTTCATCATTGTTATACATGTATATATATATATATATATATATGTGTGTGTGTGTGTGTGTGTGTGTGTGTGTGTGTGTGTGTGTGTGTGTGTGTGTGTGTGTGTGTGTGTGTGTGTGTGTGTGTGTGTGTGTGTGTGTGTGTGTGTGTGTGTGTGTCTATGTGTGTGTGTGTGTGTGTGTGTGTGTGTGTGTGTGTGTGTGTGTGTGTGTGTGTGTGTGTGTGTGTGTGTGTGTGTGTGTGTGTGTGTGTGTGTATGTGTGTGTGTGTGTGTGTGTGTGTGTGTGTGTGTGTGTGTGTGTGTGTGTGTGTGTGTGTGTGTGTGTGTGTATGTGTGTGTGTTTTGTGTGTGTGTGTGTGTGTGTGTGTGTGTGTGTGTGTGTGTGTCTATGTGTGTGTGTGTGTGTGTGTGTGTGTGTGTGTGTGTGTGTGTGTGTGTGTGTGTGTGTGTGTGTGTGTGTGTGTGTGTGTGTGTGTGTGTGTGTGTGTGTGTGTGAGTGTGTGTGTGTGTGTGTGTGTGAGTGTGTGTGTGTGTGTGTGTGTGTGTGTGTGTGTGTGTGTGTGTGTGTATGTGTGTGTATGTGTGTGTGTTTTGTGTGTGTGTGTGTGTGTGTGTGTCCGAGCGCGCGTGTGCGTTGCGTGAGAGTTTAAAAATTTCTAATATGTCATTTAAACAGGAAATAATTAGGTCCTAAATTTTGCAATTGTCTGTAAATTTCACCCGAAAGTTCCCTTTAATAGGTTGCCTATGCATTCGGGCCCCAAAAGGAAATTACACTCTGATAGCAAAATTCCTGAAGACCTCAGTTTGAAAAGCCATTCCAGTCCCCCTCGGCGACCGCCATACAATGAAATATTATTCAAATTCCTGAACACTGCAAAACAAATGCAATCGCCTTGACAAATGCTTGAGCATTCCTTACCCTCTCTCGGCGTTGTTTGTGTTTCCACATGGCCTAGTTAGCCCCCTCCCACCCCCGGCAACCCTCGGTGCTGAATCTTGTCTTATGTCCTGGCGCTGTCATCGCTTAACGGTCCAGAATACATCATAAGATACTACCCTATATGTTGCCGTTGCTGTGTGAATGGGAGAAGGAAATAAGGCAGAGCAGCGTGTGCTGTGGCCATCTTGTGTTGTGCAGCGTATTAGTTAGTAAAAAACATAATTTCCAGTTGTGCTTACTTACTGGACCCAACGCTAAGCAAGCAAGCTCTATAATTAAATATACCAATGGGACAGTAGTATATTTATTTAAATTCACTTTCTTAGAAATAGTTTATTTATATAAGAGTAAAATTAGGATTTTAGGTATTTGAAAACCCTATACAAATATAGTAAAACTCTAAATAAATCCTTAGTAAATATATTAGACATGTCGTCTCGACAGTGGATTGTCTGTAGAAGCTTTTCTACACGAGAGGTTTGGATCCAATTCGCCAGGTAGTATAAAAATAATAAAAGACTTAGTACGAGCCCAGTACGGATTACGATACATTTAATACATTGAAATAGACAATACTAATAGCTACAATAGGCGCTGAAACTAACAGAGAGCGACAATATCGTACAGAGTTGTCTGGTTACTAATTTTTCTTCAGATCTCAGATTTTACTGTCTCTACCTCAGTCCGTACCTTGAACTCAGATTAAGTGGGTTTTTGTTATTCATGTCGTTTCCAGTATAACGTAATTACTTATATATATCTGAGTGTGTGTGTGTGTGTCTGTGTATGTGTGTGTGTATGTGTGTGTGTGTGTGTGTGTGTGTGTGTGTGTGTGTGTGTGTGTGTGTGTGTGTGTGTGTGTGTGTGTGTGTGTGTGTGTGTGTGTGTGTGTGTGTGTGTGTGTGTGTGTGTGTGTGTGTTAGTGAGTGTGTGTGTGTGTGTGTTTGTGTGTGAGTGTGTGTGTGTGTGTGTGTGTGTGTGTTTGTGTGTGAGTGTGTGTGTGTGTGTGTTTGTTTGTGTGTGAGTGTGTGTGTGTATGTGTGTGTGTTTGTGTGTGAGTGTGTGTGTGTTTGTGTGTGTGTGTTTGTGTGTGAGTGTGTGTGTGTGTGTTTGTGTGTGAGTGTGTGTGTGTGTTTGTGTGTGAGTGTGTTTGTGTGTGTGTGTGTTTGTGTGTGAGTTTGTTTTACTCTTCACTAGTAGTCTACTATTAGGATTTAAAAACGAAATTTCTAATAACAAAATAAAGACATGTCTAGAAAAGAACAATAATCCTGGAAATAACCCTTTTTTAAGTTATAGTGTGATTGCACAAAAGAATTACGTGCGTGTGTGCGTTTGTGTGTGTGTTTGTGTGTGTGAGAGTGTGTGTGTGTGTGTGTGTGTGTGTTTGTTTGTGTGTGTGTGTGTGTGTTTGTTTGTGTGTGTGTGTGTGTTTGTTTGTGTGTGTGTGTTTCTGTGTGTGTGTGTGTGTGTATGTGTGTGTGTGTGTGTGTGTGTGTGTGTGTGTGTGTGTGTGTGTGTGTGTGTGTGTGTGTGTGTGTGTGTGTGTGTGTGTGTGTGTGTGTGTGTGTGTGTGTGTGTGTGTGTGTGTGTGTGTGTGTGTGTGTGTGTGTGTGTGTGTGTGTGTGTGTGTGTGTGTGTGTGTGTACTTTTACAAAGACTAATGTCCCAAACTAGGTTACCGTAAAACACTGGATTGCTTCGAACATAGCCTCATATGTTTCTCCTTTAGGTCATTATGATATGATCTAATCTATCTACCTAAACTTGAAAAAAATGGTAAATCTTTTCCCGCGATGTGCTGCGCTCTTGCGTAGCTATCGGAAGTATGATTATAGCAGATAACGTTAAATGCTAATTATATTCTTTTTATAAAAAATTATGTATATATATATATATATATATATATATATATATATATATAGGTTTAGAATAAAAATATTTATGGTTACATTTTTGTGTGTACTACTTATAACTTCGATTTTAGTAAATAATAATTTTTTAACACCAACAGATATGAGTTAACCTAGACATGGCACCTTGCTAGGGTCATGTGGTATTCAAGGAAGGTAATGTGGCCAGCACAGTTGGAGACATTCTGGGAGCAGCAAAAGTACGCAAAAACCTTTGGCGCTACCGGGAATCGAACCCAGAACTTTTTCTTTCTGAATTTGACTACTCAGACTCCTCTTTAATTCAAGTTAATATCGTTTAGTTGCTTATACACAAATACAATGGGGGAGCCTGTAACCCCTACATGGCGTGTCCCAAGGTGGCGAATAGGTTGATGCCTCCATCGGATAATTATTTGGTTGTAAGTGGGAAATAAAATACCTCCCGCGGACTAACAGGTGGAAGTTCGACCTCCTCGGAGGGTCTGGCAACCCACTTCCCAGTTGCTGCAGGCCTTCACTATTTGAACTATCTTACAGAGGAAGATTTATACTCTGATAATGCCCTAGACACTCCAAAGACAATTCAAGCACACCATAAAATTTAATTCTATAGAGGATATGACAGGAACCAAATAATGCCTATTAGTGTACAGGAAAACTTATATTTATAATTAACTAGTGAAATATCTGCATTCTTTAAAAACTAGTTTTTAAACTTCAAATAAAACTATAAAAGCACTCATATCCAAAGTAAAATCTGTACCTAAATATAATATGTAGAAATCCCTGTCATGTATGCTGGATTCCCGTTTCTAAATTCACTGCTCAGAAACTAATATAAACCATGTTTACCCTGCAAGAAACCCTACCTCACTACCCCTGTAAATTGATAGCAGCTAAATATAGAAGCTGTCTTAGAGGGAGGCGTAATAAGGGGTAGAATTTTTCATAAAACTTCATTAAGGGAAATATTTATGGAATTTCCTATTAATTAACCGTGTTCAGACCATCATTGTTTGACAAGGGATAATTGGCGATGGAATGCACCTTGGCGTCTCGCAGCTGCCTCGCCGTCTTCCATTTATCTCTGAAATTTGCTAAACAATTGTCGCTACTACATTTTGCTGCGGGAAACTAAATTAATAATAATAATTTTCGGCGCAGATCTAAAATTGTTTTATCAAATGAGATGGACATTAATTTCGCTTTATTTTATTTATTATTATTGCTTTAAATTTAGTATGCTATCTAAAGTTTGGATTTTATTTTATCACTGGTTAGAAAATTACTCCAGCTGTATGTTGGTTGTTTTTAAATTTTAAAATATTTTTGTTGTTAGTATTAGTATTTATAACATGTATTTTATACTTTTAAATTTATGAACATTAAACTTTATAATGTATTATAAGCATATACTTCTCAGTTCTGGTATTTCCAATACTTGCACTATAAGCGAAATACGGTAAACGCCAAAATAAACAGTACTTTAAATCAGCTGTAGTTGACTCCTCGATCAGTTGTGTCGACTTGATTGTTGCCGCTTATTCGTGTTTACATATTTCATTTGAGGTTAATTTCTGCTGAAATGGTGCTAACTACTGCCGAGCAAAATATGCAAATAAGATAAAATGACATAAAATCTTACAACTGTTTCAGTACTGTTTATTTTGTCACGTACGTTCATATTCAGACGGGGGTGATTCATTATATTTTTACTTTCTATTTATTCTGAAATGACAAATTTTTAATTTTGTACTCACGTAAAATGTTTATATTATGTTCTTCACTTTACTTACGATACTTTTTCATGGTAACGTGATTGCCTTTACATCCAATTGCCTGCGCAGCGCCGTGTTGTCTGAGTCTGCAGTGCAAGTATACATGTTCTACTAAGTTTTCCATTGTGTTTGTTTTCATAAATTCTGATTTTTCGGCAGTGAATGCTTGCAGCAATACTTTTACAAGCAACACTTAATTTAAGGGTTACTTTATTACACTTTGATCTTAATAAATGTCTTATAATAGTCTTATAATAAAACACTTGTTTTAAAATCATGTGTGTGTATCTTTTCTAATTTAAAGTGCAGGTCTTTTAAGTTCAGCTGCCACAATGTGTCAGGTTCTGTATAATGCCAACACTACCAGTTTATGAAAAGCTTCAATTATTTTGGAAAAGGTAGAACTAATTAAATAGAGGACTTAAAAAAGAGATTTGGGATATTATAAAATTAACGAATATTAATGAAATTTAAAAGGGTTTCTTGATAGAAATATCTCGATTTTTTGAAATAGGCAAATAATAAAACGTCAAGAAATGTATAAATAGTCATATATTTTATTTTCTTTTTTAATAATAAACTTTATGAAAAGGTTTTCAATTCATTTATTGAATTATTTTTGAATAATTTTTAGGGACATTATTTGAATTAATTTAATACCCTACACTAGCTACTTCTTGTAAACAAATAAGCAGTTTATATCACAGACTATAAACAAAAAGTGTTAAACAATTAATACTTATTAAGTACGGTCTTTTATATTGATAACGGTTGATTTTACAATGTTGTATTTTTTTATATACAATAATAACTATAATGAAATTAATTTAAAATCATTGTAGTAAATGCGTTGTTTATAGCATTATAATATATATATATAAATATATATATATATATATATATATATATATATATATATATATATATATATATATATACAGTAGAGTCTCCAAGATCCGAGTCCCGTTATTTCGAGCTCCAGTATAACTCGAGCCTATTTTATCTATTAGAATGGAAATGACTCGGTCATCCAAGAAATGTTTATAGCCATAAAGAAAATTAATAGAGGCTTCAAGAAATATTTTTATCAATACGTCATGCAAAAGGAAGTGAGTCAGGCTTCCAAGAAATGATAAATACGGTATTTTTCTTCCTCCACATTCTGTTGTTGATGCTATGCTGTCACTCATGCTCGTTGTTATTGCTGCTATAGTGAAACGTATCTGTGATCAGATGAGTGAAAGTAGTAAGAGGAAGTTCGTTTCTGTGCAAAGTTGGAAGGGGTTAAACGGCTAGATAAAGGGAGTTACACAACCAAAAAACTTGCTACTGAATATGGTGTTCGTAAAGTTACTGGCTGCAAAACAGGGCAAAAGTTTAAACGTTTTGTAATGCAAGTGTTCACAAGATGGATCCCTATTGCAAACAATATCATTGATAAAGAAGTCAGAGTACAACAGTACGAGTGAGGCGCTGTTCCTTTGGTTTTTCCAACAGAGAGCAGTGAAGGAAGTCCAATCACAGGACCAATGCTTCAAGAAAAGGCATTATTTTTTTGAAATTAATTTAAAGACGGGGTCGATGATTTGACTACTAGTGTGGGCTGGCTAGATCGGTGGAAGAAGAAGCAAGGAGTGCGACCACTAAATTAGTGCGGAGAACGACTGTCTGCTAATTCGGACGTTGTAAATTTTGGTGAAGAATTTCAAAAACGTATAAACAAAAGGAAATCTTTCTCCAGATCAACTTTACAACTGTAACGAAACAGGACTCAGCTTTAAAATGCTTCCATCAAACAATCTTGCCTCTCGCGAAGAAAGTTCAGATCCCGGCCAAAATAAAAGTGAGGAGAGGATAACCGTCTTAGCTTTCTCCAATGCAACGGGAAATCATAAACATAAGCTCGTAGGTATAGGCAAATCAGCTAAGCAGCGGGGGAGTTTAAAAACATTTCCATGTCAGCATTTCCGGGTTCATATAAGAAAGAAAGAGCTCCTTGGATGAATAGAGAACTGTTCTAAGAGTGTTTTTTTAATGAGGTTTTGCCCGAAACTGAAAATTTTTTATACGCAAAGAATTTACCCCGAAAGACTATTTTACTGTTAGACAATGCACAGTCGCATACCGATGAAGATCAACTGTGCTCTGACTATATCCGTGCTTTATTTCTACCCGCAAATGTTACGAGCCTAATCAAGCTGATAGATCAGCGTGTTCTGGAATGTACGGAAAAACATAGACGTTACGTCCTGCAATCCCTCTTGAAAGGGACTGAAGGGGAAGGAAGCATTATAGGTTTTGTAAAATGAAATTACAGTTAAGGGAGTTGTGTACTGTATAGCCGAACCATAGTACGAAGTAAAAGAAGAAACATGAAGTAATAGTGAAATAAAGTCTTGAGACATAATGAAACTGTTAACTATATTATTAATCCACAAGAAGAAACAGATTTGACATTTCCCATCAAGAAACTTCCAAGTTGAGGAGATTCCCATGATACGGACGTATATCAATGAGTAAGGACGAACAATTTGAGATAACAGATGTTACCATTATTGAAATGGTATAAAACAAATAAAGAATGGATGAATTGGATGACGAGAATAAAGAAGAAGGTTCGACGGACACAGTACAAGAAGGGAGAATTAGTCAACAATAGACACCACGCCAACAGAAGTGCTTCTGCTAAGACGTCTACGCTACACCGCAGTATAGAAACGATCTGACAAGAAGACACAGAAGACTCTTCACAACTTTTTCCAAAAAATGTAGCAACCGTGATGAAAAATGTATTTTTAAGTGAGATTAAATTTATTTAAGTACTGTATTCAGTAAAATTCTAAAAACTTATTTTGTCCATACTTAATTATAGTACAGTAAAATCACTCAAATTCTGTTCTCCGAACATAAAATGAAAATAAGGTAAGTGTCTTTATTCCCCAAGGTGCCTTGTCGTCGGGCCAGTCTGTGGCGGAAGCAGTCGGCTCTTGGATCTTTCCTGATTCAGCCAGTTGTGTTCGAAATTCCGAATCGTTCAGTTAACTAGTGTTCTACAGAATGGTGCATTACCCAACTTCATCAGTTGTGTTTGAATGTCCGTATCAGTTATGTTTAGATGACAGAAGGTCAATGGGCCATAAATTTCTTTACTAACGCTGTAAGTTTTGACAGTCAACAAATATCCCTGCACAAATGTCTAGTCTTGTGCATGACATATCAAGAAAAAAAACTGTTTTGAATCAAACAAATTATCAAACTATGAAAACACTTATGATTAGTTGAACTGGTCTTTATTTCTACTATTAATAAATCCTGATAGGGCAGTTGCCACATTGATCTGAATATGAGGGGTTTTACCGTATTAGAGTTCATTAGAAGTCCCATTTTGTCTAATGCTCAGCAACTTTTTGCGTGAAATCCGAGTTTTCGGTAATCCCAGTGGGTCTCGGTTCCAGTCACCTATAATTATCGAAACTCTACTGTATATGTAAGCTTACGTTATCGTGAAATGGAATTTTAACTTATACGTATTTTGATTTAAAATACTTAAAGTAATTTCGAGTTTGAAATACTTTTTAAAATAAAGAAATATTGAAAAAGATTTTCAGATGTATAAATTTAATTTACTACATGTTACTGATATATTTTGTAAAATTTGAATTAATTATATGTCAGAGTCATTAGAAGCTAAAATTAAGGAACTTATTTTACATTTTAGTTTGAAAGAAATTTGCTTTTCATTTTCAGCAAAAGAATAGATAAACAAATATAAAGTTAAAATCAATTTGGGCTTATTAAGAAACAACTATAACTTTTTCAGTAATTAATCTTTTTTCAAAAATTTTGAAAATTAAATTATTGAATCTCTAAAGTGATTGAATCATTTTAAATATTATTGCCGGTAATGCTATATATATATATATATATCGCAATATATATTCTTCTGTATTAATAAAGAACTAAGTCTAAATACAAATACAAGAATTATAATTGAATTAACAATTCAGTTTATATATATATATATATATATATATATATATATTTTTATATATATATATATATATATAAATGCTTTACAGTTAATGTATTTATAATTTTTATAAATGACTATTTTGTTTATATATGTATACATAGTAAAATCATGTTTTTAAAGACAATGAATATATTTAAATGAATAACGTAATCATTCTGTGCGAGAGTTGATTTTTTTTTTTAATATTTTGTAGAGAAAATTTTATATAAACAATATTATGTTTCAAATTGTCTTTTAGATAGAAAAAAAATATTTATTGCCTTTTTTAGTCAAATCCTATAAGCATAAACCTAATATAACTTTTTTAGATCCCTTCTATTAGGTTACACTCTCCTAATATATATCTTGCACAAATTTTTATTTGGTAATAAAATACGTTTTTATTCTACCTATTAAGTTCAAATACATTTTTTTTAACCTGTGGGGGATACAATTGATGTTAATACAGTTTTTTCAAATATTTATTCCTTAATTAAATTTAAAAAATTTGATGTCTTGATCGGATTCGAACTAAATAACTAAATGTTTAAAATCCAGCACATTGGCATTGAGCTAAATTTCCCATAGCTTGAATTCTATTACTTAAAGATTTATATGATATTATAAGAGAAAGGTTAATTGCAACAATGAAGCATTACAAGAGATGGATGGAATGAGAAATAATAGACACCATCAGTTCCACAATTTAGAAACGAATAAAAGAAAGCGAATAAATAGTAACAAACAAAAATAATAGTCCAACTCCATTTACTGTAAAGAGAGAGGAATGAAAAATGGCATGGAAATTCGCTTTCTATTTTGCCACCTAATATTGAGATTCTGTGATATGTATATACATATTTAGATTATTTGTAAGTTTAATAGAAAATTGAACTTGAGTAAAACCTTTTTGTGTTGACCTAAGTAGGAACTTACTTTAAGTTTTTTTTTAAATAATATTTGCTTTTATTATAGTAGCGATATTTTAAATTTGTATAATAATTTTGTTTTATATGTGTAATTAATTAAATTGAATTTTAAATTAAAATTATTTTGCTGGTTTGTTAGGTGTCATTATTCACGGTTTAAATCGAATTAAAATATCTTGTATTGTTGGAATTGCATTAAAACGTCGCCTTGCTTATAAACCATGTAAACTACCTGTTGGGGACATCGAGTGTGTCAAATTGGTTTGTCCCGTGTCCCGTCTTGGAGTTCCCGAGGGTCCGGGAGCGATTACACGCGATGGGACAAGCTACCTTTTTAGCCATTACAAGATAATAGGGACGGCGAATAATTCAAACAAAATTGCGAATTCTCTTCACCCTTGGCAGACCGAGACCCTTGCAGTCTAATTCGAACAAATGACGCTTCCTTCCAAATTAGATTCTCACCCCAAGTCCAGCGCAACTGCTCCCGTTCTAATTCAATAACTAGCACACATTTTACTATGGTAACATGTGTGGAAGAGAATATTGATCTAGAGGAAAGGGAAGGAAGGGGTCGCAAGGAAAAAACCAGTCTGGAGGGATGGAGACAAAACACCACCCCCACAATAACGTCCGACTGCGACATCTCTCGGCTAAGCTTACAACTACCCCTTTTCGTTTTATTTTAAGAAAAAGCTTAAGGGCTGATTTTTCGGAGGTGCTAATTTACATTGACTAAAATGTTCTTCAGTTCCTTTTATTAGTTAGTTCACACTCTTAATATATATATATATATATTTAAATATATCTTGTAAAACTTTTCGATCTTTAATAAAATACTTTTTATTTATCCATTCAAGTTCAAATACATTTTTTTTAACTTGTAGTTAATATCACTTGATGTTAATACGGTTTTAAAAAATAATAGTTCACCACTTAAATTTAATGAATTAACTTTGGTTTTCTATGGGACAAAAACTTCTCACAAAAGGGGAAAACTATGCGATATAGTTATTTCGTCCCATATTGATATAACATATGATTTCATACAACAGCTGATTTTATGTTGTAGGTTATGTTGTAGATTATGTGGTACAACAGCTGTTTTAACGCGTAAGTTATGTTACTTTATAATAATTGTAAATATATAATGAAAACCAACCACAATAAACTTTATCAATCTAAGAAGGAAAATACTTTAAGAAATTGATTGTTTAAATAATTGTTTTATCGTTTGTTTTATTGTTTTCTGGTAAATAATGATTGTTTTAACTAAAAATTACGAAATAAAAGGGTTGACTAATATTTTTACTTGCTGGCAATACAAGAAGTGCAGCGCGTAAAAACTAGAACTTCGGGGCTTCATGATATTTATAAGAACACTTTGGAATGTTTAATAAAATAATACCCTTCTTCTTCTTGAATACCCTTCTTAAATTTCCTACAAGGAAAAACCAACACTAGGATGAAATCTACGTATTTAAATTTACGGTCCTTATACACTTAGTCAAATTAAGAGTTGCAGTAAAATATCAAGTTTAAAGTAAACAATTATAAGTTAATCATGGTGTTACATAATACTGTAAAAACATTTTTAACAATTAAGACATTTATAAAAGTGAAAGAATTTAAAAGGAATACAACATTTATTTTCAAGCTTCCAATTTATCCTAAATAGTTTTATTTTTTTAAAATTTGCATATTTATAACTCAATTTAAATTTTTTTAAAATTTGCAATTTTCATTAAAACATTTTTATTAGAATTTTTTTTCTACTTTATTTGGCCAAATCTTTAGACATGTATTCAATATTGCAGCTTTTTCGTTCTACATAGTTATTTACTCCAAATGTAGAGTTTTATACTCAGTATTTTAAGTATTTTATTTACATTGTAGAGTCTTATACTTAAACTATGAAGTTTTTAATCGCAATGTAGCAATTTTTACGACAGACTGAATAAATCTTTTTACTTAAACGTTCCCCTTTTTACTAACAATGTTGATTTTTCTACTCAGAGTCTATACTCATTCTATGGGAGTGTTATACAGACGCTATAGGTATTTCCCCTACGTTATTACCTATGCCTCACGTTCTCACTCGCTCTATGAGATTTTAGTCATTTAACGTTAACTAAAAGTAATGGAAACGTCAGATAATTGTGTTCAGTTACAAGGAAAATAGCCTGGTGTAGTTAGAGCCGAAACTGTGTTTCTCCAGGCCTGGACCGAAATCTCCATAAGCTCTCTGTATTTTTATCATTATACAAAATGTTTACATAATGATAACATAAATATATTATCATTTATTTGAAAAATGTTATTTGAAAAACATTTTCGTAAGGCTGAAGGAAAAACACTTCTTTTACAGAAACATAGTCTATATTTTAAAATAATTCATTCTTAATGAATTATAAAACATTAATCAACTCTATTGCCAGCAACGTAAATCCTAATTGAAATAAAATTTTCAATGGAAAATTGTTGTATTAAAAATTTATCTCAAATGCAATTCTATTTCAAATAATTTCAAACATGAGATAATCATTTCTTATGAATATTTAAAAATAATATTTATTAATAAAAGTAACAATTATTTTCCAATCTATTCAAACAATTACTACACATTGATTTTTAAACATACAGTTTATTTCTGAAAAATATAATTTTAAAAATATTTTTTGCAATTTAAAATAACTCTTGAAGTTTACGTAAAACTTCTTCATAAATAAGAAAGAAACTATCAGGAAAACAAGTAGAAAGCGAGGTGCGTGTACAGAGAGGCTACATGAGATCGCTTTCCCCGGTGACGATGAAGCCCACGGTCGCTGATTGGGAACCCTGAGCTCCGAAACGGGACCACTCGGGAAATCTTAACACTCGCAGATGCGTTTGCAATCTAGCCGGGTAAATATTGCACGGATCGAAAATTACGTAGATACAGTCTAAGTTGTATTGTCTAAGTTTTATTTAATAAAATATTAGAAATGTGGAAGAGAGCGACAATTAAAAGGATAAAATCAGCCACTTAGTTTTATAGAAACTCTCTAATAAAATTTCTGAAACAAATTGCCTCACAAACTTCCTTGTACTGAATCATAATGTTTAGTAAGTTTCCAGATTTTAGGGAATGTCAGACTCGATTCGTTAGATAATTGCTGATATTATAGTATCGGTGGTTACTTCAAGGCGAACAAAAACTGGAACTATAAGTTGGATATTATTAATGGCACAATATTATCTGTGTTGCTAATTAAATGAAATTAATAAATATACATCACTTCACTTCTACACATGAATGTACTTAAACAAGAATAATACTTGGTATATTTGCGAGTGTACTTTCGAAAACTATTAATTACATGAACTCATATTTAGGCTTTTTAGAAGGCATACGGGTCTTGTAGTAGTCTGTGAGAATTTTACTATAAAGAACCATCAGTCTTCTAAAAAGCCTGAAAATAAGAGCGTGTAAATAATAGCTATCGAAAGTCGACTCGCGTGTGTGTGTGTGTATGTGTGTGTGTGTGTGTGTGTGTGTGTGTGTGTGTGTGTGTAGTAGTAGGTCCATTAACATACAGGCTGTTCACAATTCCTAACCTATTACTTACAAATTAGTTATATAATAACAGTATTTATTCCTAATAATATTGTTCGCTATCGTCACTTGAGTGTTCGTCTTTGATTATCAGTTTCTTTTCTTGTTTTCTTAACATATTCTCGGTTCTATATTATTTATTCTAGTTTGAAATTTTTTTTTTGAAATCTTACATTTATAGCATTAAAATATAAATAATTCTTTTTGGAAAGGTTACCCTATAAAGGTTGGCGCATCAAACCATTTACAGAGATAAACGGAATTGAATATCTTTTTACTGCTTTATAAATCGTGTAACCCAATTATAGATAAAAATAACAGAGTGCTCGTTGGATCTCTGTAAACGAGAGTCACGCAAAGCTAAGTACGGCGATAATAGGAAGCGACTAGCATACTGAGCAGCGTCCCCTGCCCGCTTAACTCGCCTTGCCACAGTATTAACCGACAAACTCGCGCTTTATGAGTTGAATAGGAATGGCTGATTTTAAAATCCATCTGGGGAATTTCTTTTTTTTAGCGACGACTATCGGAGGCTGCCGTGGCTACGTGACGAAACTGTTGATAAGGCATCACGATGCTAGGGGCGGGACGGGGGGGTACATCTGCTACGGTGTTATGTTAAGTGTTGTTACATCTCGCAATCGCCTACACACACACACACACACACACCTAGTTTAAACAGTGCTTAAATTCAATAACATTTATACGAAATTGTTCAATTCAAACTTTAAGGGAAACGCTAAATAACAAATTGTCTAAACTAATAAACATGACGTAGTAAAGTATTGAAAACTCTAAAACTCGAATTTCTCGTGTGGCACATTAGAGTTTTAAACAGTGTAAGATATCGACCTATAATATAGGTCTATTATATTCAACCTTTTTAGGTTTTATAGTTTTGATTGTATATTTTTGTATTTTATTGTAATGTTCTCAATCCTATTTAGTTTAATGTCTTTACATTTTTTAGTTAAGGTTACAGTTTTTATGTATTTGTTTTTTTAAGTTTAGAATTTTCTTATTATGTATATAGTTTTAGATTTCTTGTTTATATGTTCATGTTTAGACCCTATTTTTGTTATAATCCTTATATTTATGTATTTTAAAAATAATAACTAATGTCTTTTATTTCTAATTATTACTGCAAGTTTTGTCTTAGGCTATAACTATGATGTCTTTAAATTTTAGGTTTAGGTTATGGTCATGATGTCTTTAAATTTTAGGTTTAGGGTATAGCTATGATGCCTTTAAATTTCAGTTTCAGGATGTAGCTGTGATGTCTTTAAGTTTTAGGTTTAGGGTATAGTTATGATGTCTTTAAATTTTAGGTTTAGAGTATAACTATGACGTCTTTAAATTTTAGGTTTAGGGTATAGCTATAATGTCTTTAAGTTTTAGGTTTAAAGTATAGTTATGATGTCTTTAAATTTTAGGTTTATGTTATAGCTATGATGTATTTAAATTTTAGGTTTAGGTTATAGCTATGATGTTTTTAAATTTTAAGTTTAGGATATAGCTATGATGTCTTTAAATTTTAGGTTCAGGATATAGCTATGATGTCTTTAAATATTAGGTTTAGGATATAGCTATGATGTCTTTATATTTTAGGTTTAGGATATAGCTATGACGACTTTAAATTTTAAGTTTAGGGTATAACTATGATGTCTTTAAATTTAAGGTTAGGTTATAGCTATTATGTCTTTAAATTTTAGGTTTAGGTTATAGCTATGATGTTTTTAAATTTTAGGTTTAGGTTATAGCTATGATGTTTTATATTTTAGGTTTAGGATATAGCTATGACGACTTTAAATTTTAAGTTTGGGGTATAGCTATGATTTCTTTAAATTTTCGGTTTAGGGTATAACTATAATGTCTTTAAATTTAAGGTTAGGTTATAGCTATTATGTCTTTAAATTTTAGGTTCAGGATATAGCTATGATGTTTTTAAATTTTAGGTTTAGGTTAAGCTATGATGTTTTTATATTTTAGGTTTAGGGTATAGCTATGACGACTTTAAATTTTAAGTTTGGGATATAGCTATGATTTCTTTAAATTTTCGGTTTAGCGTATAACTATGATGTCTTTAAATTTAAGGTTAGGTTATAGCTATTATGTCTTTAAATTTTAGGTTTAGGTTATAGCTATAATGTTTTTAAATTTTAGGTTTAGGTTATAGCTATGATGTCTTTAAATTTTAGGTTTAGGTTATAGTTTTTAAGTTTTTAAATATAATTTTATTTAGAAATGAACCAAATAATAATAGTTTTTCGTTTGATCTATTTACTTTTAGGCTGTAAACTTTAAGGTTTGATGTATTATGTTTTATTTAATTTAGAAATATAAACTAATAATGTATTTACCAAAACTAATTTCACTTTAAAACTAGAGAAAACTCACAAATATCCCCTTTAAATCATACAATCATGGTATGCAGAGATGTTTTTTTAAGAATATAAATATTTTCATATTATAATTGTTGCTATTTTTAAAAATGCCTATTTTTAATTGTTGCTATTTTGTTATGTTTTTTATAGCTCTCTTCAACTTTTAATCATTTCATACTTTTTTTTACAAATTATGTCCTCTCTTTATGTCAAATAACTTTTCTTACCAGTATATTTTACAATGCTAAATATTACCAAGTTGTATAAAATCTAAGTTCTGTCCTGTTTGACACTTTATTGCTTGTGTACGTAACCAAAGCTAATTGTGTTCTATACGTACAATACTTTCTGTGAGGCAGATTTTAATATTCGAAATAATAACCACCTTTTGTATGCCCCACATTTCTGTAATACAAAAGGTGAGAATAAGCAAAGCAAATTGAAACTGATAGCGGGGCGGCGTTCACGGGTGGTTGCTTACAGCCCTTGCAGCCATCCCTCATAACTCTCCCCCCAGCACACTCACTCTCGACGACATTTTCATATTTTTTTAAGCTTTTTGTTTCCAAAAATAAAGTACATCTGAAAGATTAATGCGCCTCACATATAGGAAGGGCGCAAGGGTGTATTCGCGTAATGTGGAACTGAAAGGCGGTAAATCATCGTAAATAAGTTACTCTTTTGTTTAGCGTCTACTTAAACCCATTGCTTTAAACGATTTTAAACGTTTGACATTCGTTTTGTTGAAATATGATGTGAAGAGGCGTGGAATAAAAATATAGTGGTCAGACTTTTGTCAAAGGTCCTTCGATGTCAGGCCGGCCTGAAACATTTAGGGCTAACTATTTTCTAATGCTCTTAAATAGCATTAAAATCTCTCATATTCTAATTACGTCATACAAAATCTGGTAATTTCAATTCAGTATGGAATATATAGAAACTATGTAATACAGTTACATTGTATTTAAACTTATCATTGTTGATTTATTTGTACGAGACTGAAAAACATCTGAAAATAAATACTGGCATTTTTGCTGAGTTTTTTGTGTGTTAAAACTAAAAACTTTATCTACAGTTACAATGTGTATATTAACTTGTTACTATTCTTGGTATATTTGTAAGAAACTAAAAAAACATCTGATTATAACTGCTATATTTTTTGTTGATCTTTTTCGTTAAGACTAAAAACTGTATCAATAGTCACAAT
Organism: Prosapia bicincta; assembly: GCA_036971475.1. Classification (NCBI taxonomy): domain Eukaryota; kingdom Metazoa; phylum Arthropoda; class Insecta; order Hemiptera; family Cercopidae; genus Prosapia; species Prosapia bicincta. The sequence continues at coordinate 15,201,262 of JBAIZL010000004.1, forward strand.
GTGTATTTTTACTTGCTACTATTGTTGATTTATTTGTAATAAACTAAAAATATATAAAAATAGCCACTGACAATTTGGTTCAATTTTTTTGTTAAAAGTTTCAAAAATTTAAAATAGTATAGTCTTTTTGAGTGTTCTCCTATATTATTTCTATTATATTACATGTATTAGATATAATATATGTGCACTCTTCATGTATTTTGTTCTGTGTTTAGTTTGTCGAGGATTAAAGAAGTGTTTCTTGGCATTTTGTTTGTAAAATGCAATATATTTGTTATACAGTAGCTTATTTTGATAAACATGTTTTTATTATAACATTTCTTAAGCTATGTGGACGAGTTTTACCTAAATAAATAAAAACCCACTAACCACAATATAGAAATCCTTTATTTTACTATAATTACTCTATGTACATTTTGATTACCTGGTAATCACCTTCAGAAGTACTATTGTTGTTGTACTTCTGTAACTTAGTCCTTGTAAAGATGTTTTTAATGTTTAAACGTTAAACTTTTGTGTCTATAATAACATAGTAGGCTAGGCGAAATCGCGTAACTTATTCCATATCAAATTGTATACTTTTATTATTGACGTTTGTCTGAATAAATTAATACACAAAGAATATTCAAAATCCAAGCAACATTAGGGAAAGGTTTGAAATTATTAAAATAAAAACTTTAATGACCGTGTTGGATAAACAATTATACTTAGGCCTATTTCCTAGCGTGTCGTGGTGAGGTTAAAGGGCAAAGTTCACCTTAAGCAAGACTTGCTATCATAAGGGTTTGTTGTAACAGATTGAAGATATTTGCTTTACTTTTTTATAAACACGGTGCATTTACGTGCTCTGTAGCATTGTTTAGAAGAAATTTAATAAGCTACATTATTGCCAGCATAGTTTGTATAACAAATTTAAAAAATTTAAGTTAATAAGTTAGCGAGGCCCGTTTGGGGGTCTGGAATGAACGCAGCGGCTAGTGCTACAGAGGGTGGGTCTGCCGACTGGGTGTTAAACACAATCAAGGCGGTCGTGAAAGTTTTAAAACGCGTCAAAGCCGTTTCATTATGTTTTTCGATTGTCTTTCAGTCGATTTCCGCCGGAGACTTTCTTCGACTCGAAAACGTGTAAAATATGTTTCAATTCTTCGTCGCCTCTCTTTAGAAAACAACAGCCACATTTCTCATTTTACTAACGAAGACCCCCGCTCCCCACCCCTTCTTTAGAAATCTCTCTGACTTTGAGAAGTTGTGTCATCACTTTTAACTGTAATTGCATCTCACTGCCAACAAAAGCACCCCTCCCTCTTCGCCTTCTGCCCCCGTTTAACCATTTCAGATGCCAAAAGACACAAAAAAAGACGCTCGGGTGTATCAAACGATTTCAATTCAACATGTTTTCATTTTAAGTTATTGTTTCTAAAGTGTGATTTTTTATTAATCCTAAGAAGAAACGTTTCGCTTTAGTATAAGTCGGCTTTGGTATAGACAAAGAAACGTAACATTGCTAAACATATTTGCCCATATGTGGAGTGCTTTCATGTTTGCACAGCTGTCTGGACTCTTTTTCGCGATTAATTTTTTATTATTGATATTTGTATACTATAAGATTAAATATAACAGCAATTTAAGTGTTTTATCAATCATTCTAATAAAGTGGGTTGAATACCTAATTAGTGTATATATAATTACGTTTCCGTAGAAACCATACCATCGAGTCACGCTTTTATGCAACTGTGAAATTCTTTATCATAACATTTCGGCCTCTGAATCTAAAACATGATATACCCTGCGATCAGCTGATTTAATTATTTCAGTAACATACCATTTCATGCAAACTGAGTTTTCCTATTCATTTGGAGTTTTTTTCAAATACAATTTGGAATACTAATGTAAATTAATAGGACCAGTTATGTTTACACTATCGTCAACTACACTATACTTCGTGTTATATTATATTATTATTATTTTAATGGTATGTAATAATAATATATTTCATTATAATAAAATATAATATATTATTATATCAAATATGTTATACAAATATATTATATATTAAATACTAATAAGTTCAATAATTATAAAATTTTAATAATTATAATAAAAAATAAATACTTAATAAAATTTTAATCAAATTTTTTAAAGTATTTATTGTTAATTATAATATATATATATATATATATATATATATATATATATACATATTAAATATGGTGATATGTTTTCTTGTAATATAGTTAATAAATTAAAAATATTTCAAAAACAGGAATACTTTTAATGAATATATTTATTCAAAGTTTTTCACCGATAAAATAGTACCAGCGTCTTCAGGAAAATAATTATCTAATAAAATATTTTTACAAAATTAAATCATAGATATGATTTAATTTTGTAAAAATATTTTATTAGATAATTATTTTCCTGAAGATGCTGGTATTATTTTATCGGCGAAAAGCTTTGAATAAATATATTCATTAAAAGTATTCTTGTTTTTGAAATATTTTTAATTTATTATATATATATATATATATATATATATATATATATATATATATATAAATTAAATAAATATATTTTAGGGATAGGTAAATTTTAAAAAATAAATATTTATGATAATATTGTGTATATTTGGATTATATCTTTAGTTTGTATTATAACTTCATATTCAAAATGTCATTACTATAATGTTAGAGTTGTTTTTACAGTAATAAAAACTAATATGAAACAGAAAATATCATTTTTAAAAAATGCTAAATGATATTTTATTTGTTTTTAATTATTGTTGATTCTGTGATAGACTCTTTGAATTTTTTGAAAATTGGGGCTATTAAAGTTGTGATTTCTGGGATAAGCATCACCGTTAGGCCTAAATATTTAACATGTTTTACACTTATTTTCAGTAGTTAACAGAAAAAAAGCTGTATATTTGATTCAAATTTTTTAGTTTCACTTCATCTTGTTTTCTTTTGTAGCCCTACATTAGAGGTTTTTTAGTACAGACTTCGTACCACCCTAAGCGATACATACATCTTCTACCAACTGGTTTTCCAGATCGATTATTTATCTCCTAAGTTATTAAATGCTCCTCTTCTACTAATACACATGTTAACAACAAATGAATCTAAATGGTAAAATAATTTCCTTGTTATCTTGAGTTAAATCACGATATCGAAAATCCAGGACCTAGTTGTGTGGTTGTTCTCCGAGCTTATCACCAGCAACTCCTGATAACCAATACGGACAAAGTAAAAAACTATTAACGGAACGTAATGATTGCACAAAACGTTAATCGGACGGGAGGGGACGTCAGGAGGTTTACGCTTTGTCTTCATTAAGGACCCATCGTCTCCCTGTTTACCATTTTAAATTGACTTTTCCCGCCCAACCGAGGCCACTTTTAAACCAGAGAACCAAATTTACAGAACAAATGGTTTGAACAAGATTTGAATGACTAGTAAGTAAAAAAGGTTTTAGATTATTTCTGTGCAGTAAAATTCCCTCGTTAAAGTCACTAATGTAATAGATAGTTTTAATATAAGTTAAAGTAAATCAAAGGGTAAACATATTTGTTTATTAGCTGGAAAATATATTACTTTTTGTAACTTATTAACTGCAAACAAATCATTTTTTTTTACTTCTATTTATTATTATTATTATTATTATTATTTAGACAAAGGTTATCAGACAGTATGAATAATAGCCTTTTGGAGAATTGTAAATATCGGTAGTAAGTAAAACCTTCTGGAGGCCGAAGTAGAGGAATGTAAGGGATGTAAGCTGGGCCACGTTCATAAATAGGCGAAACTTCTACCGGGGATAGAAAGAGAGTCTTCTCGTTATATCCACATGTAACAAGGGTAGAACGAATTAAGTAGGCCCATGGAATGGTTATAATGCTTGAGTATAGAGGAATAATATGGAATCGCTTGGAAACTTGCAATAGGGATGAAAGCACGATCTACCCCTGTAGACGTATTTTGTAGAAAGCAGACTTCTTTAGTTTCACATAGAGTCTAACCTGGTTGTATTTTTCTCCAACAATTTCCTTTGAGTGCAGTCATAGAAGATAGTATACTACAAAAACTATTTTAAATACTTCACAAATACTGATTGAAAACAAAAATAAGATTATATATATTTTTGAGGTTATTTTTTCATAAGAAAACAAAAGTAAACGTTACACTTATAAGAAACAATTTCTGACCTTATTATATTTTATGAATGCACAAATGCCTTGTAGAATGTAAAGGTTAAAAAACGCTTGATATTTACAGAGACACTTTTATCTCAGTCACTACAACAGCGTAAGGGATGTGTAAAGGATCTTGTAAAGAATCTGGAAAGGAATATAAATTTTACAGACCGCCTTTATCGGACGGGTAAACCTTTTTGTGTACTACTGCGATCAAAGTTGATCTGAATGTTCGGGAAGTTGTTTTAAATTTAATGAAAGAGTTGAATTAGATTGTCTAACCATTTATAATTTATAATATATAAGTAACTTAAATCTCACAGTTTTGATAGAACTTTACCTTTGGAATTGAGAAATTAATACAGTAAGCAAAAGGGTTTTTTCTTTTCCAGGCGAAAAACCGTTTGTGATTATCATCGCCAATCAACAGTTAGCAAAGGATTTGAACTATTTTAGGCAGGATATCAACTTGAAAGTAATATTTTAATTAAGGTCCAAATTAGCAAAAGAGGGCTGTTGAAAGGGTCTAGTGGGTAGAACCACTATAAAGCTAAAGATACTGGGTTCAATCCCCGTTCAAGCCAAATCATGTATAGCTCATTATAGCCTCCAGACTCGGAGTGTGAGGATAAGTCAATCCTAGGACAACTACGCACGGTTGGAGCGTAATGCTGGCCACATTGCCTTCATGAAACCCCGAATGACACAAAGCCTGTCTCCAACACAAAGTTTTAGTATATCAGGAGTGATTATTAAGGATATTTATTTCTAATAGATAAATTTAACTATGGGCCGATACCTTAAATTTTCGACTACTATTTCGATTCTCAAATTTTTCTTTCGATTCTCGATTTTTAAAACAGTTCTCAATTCTCTTAAGTTATATAGGCCTACATGATATTCTCTAATAATGATTTTATTTAACATCTTGGTCATATGGAGAAGCATTTTGGAAGTTCCGTTTTAATGTAATAGGCTACACTAAATGTTCGACTTTGATTTATGAATAGGAATTTATGAAAGCATGACAAACATATTGGATAAAAGTACTGAAATTATTTAAAATTACAAATTGGAACTTCAGTGGACAATTACAATATACTTCAGTAATAGTTGAAGTTTCTATAGCAGGAGAAATTGAAACTACCTTTTCTTTATTTTATTTTGACGTCTATGACCCGGTGCAGAATAGTCACTGCATATTGGAAATTAGGACTTAGTAGGAAAAATTGTTACACAATCAGTTTTTTAACTACGACAAAGAGATAGTATAAGTGCTGACGTAACATGATTTGAAGTTCCCTTTATCATAACTTTTACCCTCTACGGCATTGGTAAGATAAGAAATTACAGGTAAGCTGTTTTATTATTTTTTTTCTAAGCGTCAAATGTTTTGCAAATTTGAAGACGCATAAAGTAAAAACTATTGATTTGATTTTATTTTTGAAAAATGGATACTCCTCAGGAAAGTAGGTACTTTTTATATATTACTATACACATTCTTGATAAAATACTCTATTTTTACAAATGTTTATTTAACAAAATGACTAATTTTTAGGACAATTATAGTTTTAATGAATACAAAGTATAGGGATTCGGTGGGATTTGGTTTAAAGTGTTATATTACTATATTATATATATATATATATATATATAATATATATATATATATATATATATATATATATATATATATATATATATATATATAGAGAGAGAGAGAGAGAGAGAGAGAGAGAGAGAGAGAGAGAGAGAGAGAGAGAGAGGTATAAGTCTTCATTCTATAGATATAGATAGAGTGATATCTATAGAACGATAGATATAGAGCATTATTATGTCTTCTGTGTCTTGTCTTCTAGTACTGTCTGCCGTTTTCATTACCCCCGACTTACCAGAGAGCGGCCCAGCATGACCCTCATGCTCCACATGAGAGCCTCCTCGCGTCCGATATGCCTCTACAATATTAATTACATACTATATCCAATTAGCAGTGGAAATTCACAAATAATATAAATATCAATAAACCCAACCCCACTATACAATATTAATCATAATAACAGTAATAAAAATTATTTAAGGTACAGCATATAGATTTAATTTTTATGTGTGTTTCTATTACCGATTTTATCATCCTCAGAGGATATAACAAAATTAAAGATACTAAACAAATCTCAAAATAAGCTACAAATTTATTTTATAACTTTAATATAGTACCTTTTGTCGATAATGACGCTCATAAAAATTTACATAAGAGTTTACTTTTTTATGTTAATATTTCTAATGGGTTATTATTTTCAAGTAGTATTTGAGCTGCAATGATAATTAAGGTGATAAATAAATAAAAGTACATCTAAAGTTCATCATTATAAACACTTTATTTTTACACAGGTTTCGATTACTTAGGTCATCATCCTCAGTAATACTATTACACAATGGAAACTGCGGCTAAACTATTATTTTATTAATATCTAGTATTTTGTGTTTCTGCTAATAATTGTCTACTTAAAACGTCCGGTAATTTTAAAGTGGTTTATAAAATATTGTTTCAAACAAAAATTATTTTTGTGTGTCATAAAAATGGGAGATTCCATTGCAAAAGGTTGTTGTTATATAATAGTGTTTAATATGAAGCGTATTTTATTTTCGACATTTCGCAAATATTGTCGACTTGACGAGCCGACACGGGAGCAATGCTAAAGCTGGCTCGCGATTAACGACCACTCAGGCGCAACGTCACTCTAAGCCGGCTAATCCTTTTCTTACAGTGGAAGGGTTGTTAGGAATCTATGAATATTTATACGATATTTTCTTAAGCGTTCTATCGAGTGTCTTTTCGAACGAGATTACGCCGCGCGTTAATGTTTCCGATGCTAATCCTTTACTTTGTGCAACGCGAGCGTTTGTCACCCGGTGCTCATTAATATTGATCAGGCTGTATGTTTTACAAGGCTAATTAGAGATTCCAAACCGGCTGCCATATTCCTTGAAAGTTAATGTAACGTTGATGCATTCGTACACAAAGTGAACAAATCCGGAGGGCGAAAAGGTTTTCATGTCCTGAGTGATTTGTCAACTACAGTAGAAAGAGGTGTGAAATTTAACCATTGCTTCGTAATTTAGACGACAGTTAAGGAAAGGTTTTGCAAAATTCTAATTTTTAAGATAAAAATTTGGTTTACCGGGGGCTTAAAATTCAACATAAACTATAAGGTATTAATTGTTGATATTTTAAATTTCTTCATTACCTTTATTTCATAATGTTGCTATATAATACGATTTAAGTAACAACAATCGAATATATTGGAAAAAAGTACAGTATACGCCTAACTAAACAATAAAAATATATCATTATGAATAAAATAAAAATATCCTGATTGACTGATGACTCACTGTAAGCCACAGCCAGAAGTATTAATGCTAGAAACTTACAACGTTGACCATACAACCATGAGATTGAGACGTACTGAAAAAGGATGTAAGAGAATATAGAGGGTCGATACGATATAGCTCGAAAATAGAAAACTTTTTAAAAGTAAATACATAAACTTTATTGTATATATTAGGCCTAAACATAAACGTTTTATAACCAAGGATACTAAACTTACAGATGTGTACTTTGCGACTTGAAGATTCACTTGCTCTGGTGTTGATTCTCAACAGACAGTACACATAAAAGAATTATACAATTATAATTATACAAATACTTCGTTTCTGCACTTCTCCAAGTTTTATTACCTGTCCACCATCTTATATCACCACGGCATTTCGGTTAAATGATTTTGAATTGCTTTGCACATTGTACGTCAGAGTCCATGTTGTTCTAGAATGCTCGCTGCCGAAATCCTGACGAGTGGTATCAGTACAGAACTTTGTTCCTGCACTTCTCCAAGTCTCATTACTTGTCCACCATCTTGTGTCACCACGGCATTTCGGTTAAATGAATTTGAATTGCTTTGTTATCTGTACGTCAGAATGTATGTTGTTCTAGAATGCTCGCTGCCGAAATCGTGACGAGTGGTATCAGTACAGAACTTCGTTCCTGCACTTCTCCAAATCTCATTACTTGTCCTAAATCTTGTATCACCACGGCATTTCGGTTAAATGAACTTGAATTGCTTTGCACTCTGTACGTCAGAGTCCATGTTGTTCTTGAATGTTCGCTGCTGAAATCGTGACGAATGATACCGTTACAGAACTTCGTTCCTGCACTTCTCCAAGTCTCTTTAATTGTCTACAATCTAGTGTCCCCACGGTATTTCGGTTAAATGAATTTGAATTGCTTTGCACTCTGTACGTCAGAGTCCATGTTGTTCTTGAATGTTCGCTGCTGAAATCGTGACGAATGATACCGTTACAGAACTTCGCTCCTGCACTTCTCCAAGTCTCTTTAATTGTCTACAATCTAGTGTCCCCACGGTATTTCGTTTAAATGAATTTGAAAGTTTTAAGACATTTGACTATTTTAAAATGTATTGAAATAATTCCTAACGTACTCTAGTCTTAATACATTTTGTACGAAATCCTCTACAGGTTTGAAAATTGCCCACAATGTGTGTAAAACATTTGGAGTTGTATATCTTGTTGGAAGCCGTAGCCGTGGCGAATCTTGCTACGTGTCACATTCACACGTGGCTCAGCTGTATAAAACTCGACATGACTTCACACACGCGTCACAATAACTTGGCGTAACTTGTGACACTAAGTGCTACTTACAGGCGTCGTATCGACCCGCCTCTGGATATTACCTCCGCTCGTTATAAGTCGTCTCTCGCGTCACTGCTCCCGCTAACGAGACCAACTTTATGCACATTCCGTTAATTAACTTCAAATTATTTTATTTAGCTTATCTCACTGGCAGAGAACCATTGGCAAATACGTCATCTCTAGAAGGATCTAACCTACATAGCGGCTGTGTTTCCTCAGTTCTTGCACTAGTTTTATTAAATAGTTAAAAACTACTGTTAGAATATCAGAACTTGTAGAGTAGCATGCATAACTAATTAGATTACATGAAGCTTTTCCATCAACACTCGCCGGGGTTATTAATCGTCCGAGTCACGTGATCAGACAATGCGCTTCGCGTAATTGCTGCAGACAAGGAACGGTTATCACAAACAATTACTCATTATCGGGGGAACAGGGTTAGTCTCGGTAACATGACGCGCTACTCCCGTTTTGTGTTTTGATTATTAATAACTCAAATAGACTCGGCAATTATGTGCTTTTTGGGATCAAGGGAAGCGGAAATTAATGGGTACTCAGACTGCAAAGCGAAACATTGTCATCGACTGCAGCATTTGGTCTCAGTGTTTCCAAGTGAAATTTCCAAACACACTCCCGCACATATTCAAAACACTTTTGAAGTGAAAACGTCTATAGCGACGCCTTCAAAAACCTATTGGTTGGACATGAACATATACTTTCGCTACAATATAACTTCCGTCACGACATGTCACCTCATAGTGATTTAAATAATAATAAATTATTCTATCCAACAGCTGATATTGTGCTATAGATTATGTTGTAGAACAGTTAGTTTGCATGTAGGCTATGTTTCATTATTCATTGTACATTGAATTGGGAAAATGTAATTTATAAATAGTTTTGATCAACTAATGAATACATTAATTTATCTCAATTTTGATAAATCTCAATACCAATAACGATAATAACCTATGTATTTTTAATCCATATTTTGAAATGTAAACATCTTAGGCACGAGTGATACTTTTAAAGAACCGATTTCAATTGAATTTCTTTTTTAATCGACTTCAAAAAAATAGTTGTTTCGTATTCAATCCGTATGTTTTTTCTGTTTGTTCCACGATAACTTTAGAATTACTTTACCGAACGAAGTGATTTTGCTTGCAAACACAAGAGGAAACCTTCCCAGTGGTCCCACTATACATCCCAATCCGTCTGATTTGGAGACAATAATTTGCTATTTTAAATTTTTAGAGGGAAAATTTTTCAATTGTTTTAATAATGATTATGAATTACAAGATAATTGATAAGAAAATAACTATCACAGCATTTATTTAATGTAGTATTCTACCACACAAAAATAACATAGACAAAATTAAGTATAAAACGAATAGGTTTTTTTATTACTTGCTTCATAAAGCTGCTTAGAACAATCATAATCGGATACTAATGAATGAATTTTCCTCATGAAAATTTCTCGATGGTCTACCCATATTGATATATAACCTAATATAATTCGAATGAGATAAGCCTAAATAAATACACTGAAAATCTGATTTAGTTCAATTGCCATAATCAAGATACGCCAATAATCCTCAGGTGAAAACTTCACTAAATATCAAGTGATAAATTCATTAAATATAACTTTACTATCAATTTTCACTTTATTTTTCAATAATATTTTATGTGTACAAAATGTTTTTCCTAATAGTAATTAGAGATAGCATTTACTTGAGATATTGCATTACATGATTATTACCACGATTTTAAATGAAAAAGAATAATTACAAGATAAAAAATAATATGAAAGCTTTTAGGAAAATTTATCAAGGGAATTTCATACATAAATTACTCAACGTATTCGTCTGACAAACTGATATGTTTATTGTATTCTTCAAGGGCGAGTCAATTATTTGAACGATCAAGCAATATGATTAGAGGGATGTACACATCAGAAATTTGTGTGGATAAATATTGGCATCTTGCCTACATACCCAACAACATAAAACGAAATTCGATTAAAATGTAAATAGAAATTAATACAGTAGCTCTAAATATAGACAAATAAGATTTGTTTAAAAAAAACAAAACCAACTTTAAAAAATTTAATATATTTTTACTTACTAGAGTGAAAAATAATTTTCCAATAACGAAAAACATAATTTATCGGCTTACTACGCACAAAATTTTGAAGTCGGGGCCACAATCTGTCTGCAATTTACTAATCCATCAAATCTATTCCAAACATTGCCTACACAATAAACTTTTTGATTGCTTGATTTCCCATGACTAATTATAGCGAACCACAGAGTCTTCTCATGATATAAAAATTTCATGTATTTGATATTATGATAGTATGCGGGACGATAATTGATCTTTGTTCTTGGCAAAAACCTTACAATATCAGTTTTTGTTCGATAAAAAATATGTAATTTAATATTTTTCGTTCAGATATTTGCAGAGATTGCGGACAATTTAACCTTCTTTGAATGATTTACACGGAATGTGATTACTGTAGATGTTTATAAATATAAGAGATAAGAAAAAGAGATTATATAGGAGGTCATAAATTTAATACATTTCTTATACTTTATCAATTCAATAAGTGTATGGAAGAAATGATTGAATAGCCTGTGTGTATATCATAATTTGTTAATCTCAATGCCAAGGAGCTGTACATCATGTAAAATCCCTATATTTGTTACGTTCAGTATGTTAAATATGAGTCCAAGTATGAATTCGGCGCCGACTTGAAAATTTTGTGGATAATAAGCTTATGATAAATTATGTTTTCGTTATTGGAAAATTATTTTTTACTTTTTAGTAAGTAAAAATATACTTGGGTTCTTTTTTCTAAGTCGGTTCTGTTTTTTCTTTTAAAAAAATTATAAAACTATATTCAGTAAATATCTACAAATTGTGTTTTCCTACATAATTTTTTATTCACTAGGTTAAATATTAATAAATACGTTATTCAAATAAAGAAATAAAAATTCACTAAACAAATGTATATATTCATATTTTCGGGGATTTACGTTGAAAGGTTTGCAGAGCTGTTAGCTCTTACTTGTTACTTGTAATTCAAATTTTGGTGTTTAATGTGAAATACCTGTAATATTGTTGCTACAATTAGAAATTATTATAACAAATGCTCAAGTAATTTCTCAATAAGCAAAGTTAAATATTGTTCTCCAATCAAAATTTCAGTAGACGTGGCTATAGGCTATACGTTTTCACTTCTGTCGGCACTAACCCGAGTGCTATAACAACAATTTTATTTTAAATCTGTCTATTTTATACGAAAACCGTTAGTAACTGTAAGTGGTGGTGTGTAATGATCACTAAATATTCAACTCATGGGAATCCCGAAAGGCAGGCAGTAGTACGAACCGATACCTTTGTGTTATCTAATATCTTACAACAGCTTGAAAGTCCACTTGAGGTAAAAATGCAAAGCCTATCTTGGGAAAAAATTACATTTTCTGTACCTTGTGTTTAATTCCTACTTAGGTCAAAAAAATTATTTTAGTTGATTGAATAATTACAAATAGTATAATTAAAGTAACATCTCCTATAACATAGAATCAGCTGTTTTATGATATCATATGTTATTACTTATTTTAAGCCAAATAGGACATAATAACTATATTGCATACCTTGCTCCATTTGTAAAATGTTTTTCCGAAATATGAAACTAAATTTATTTCAATAAATTTAATAATTGAATTAATACTTGAAAAACTGTATTAACATCGAGTGTCATCCACTACAAATTTAAAAAAATGTATTTTATCTTGTTTGAACGAATACAAGTATTTGATTACATATTGAAAATTTGAACAAGAGTTATTTATAATATAGAGAGAGTGTGAGCTAAGAGAAGGAAATTTTAAAAAAATATTATAACAATGCGAAAATATAACTAAGTGCTGGACTAAAGTAATTATTATACTCTTAAAATATGGCTTTGTAGTCTTGAAAATACAGACAAGAGATTAGAGGTTTGCATTTCTTCTGGAAGTGTTGGAGTGTCTTTAATACTAACCTTATAATACGAGCCATAACACAGTAACCTCACGTGTAGGGATAAAATCAAGTAAATATATGTAGCTGGTTAATGTAATATTAGACTTATTTCTAAACAACTATAATTGTAGAGTTTATTTTGCTGTTAATTTAGCTACCTGGCCGGGCATCAATTTTTATTACGTAAATTATGTTATAAACTTTAATATTCTAGATAGATTTTTGTCACACTAATTTGAACTTATTAAAACTTAGTAATTAAAGTTTGTCATAGTTAACAGTTAGTGAGATTTTTGTTTTCTAGTATAACTTCACTCAATTTATTCTGTTAAAAATGCAGAATGGCAACCAACAAATAAATAATTATAATCCAGGGTGAATTGTTAGTAAACATAGAAATTAAAAATAATTATATTAAATTACTTATTATTATTTTAAAAAAGATTATTTTTAATCATGCACCAAACGTCCTTTTATTAACAGTAGTTCGTTACACACACACACACACACACACACACACACACACACACACACACACACACACACACACACACACAGTGTGTGTGTGTGTGTGTGTGTGTGTGTGTGTGTGTGTGTGTGTGTGTGTGTGTGTGTGTGTGTGTGTGTGTGTGTACATACATTCATGATTATATATATAAACTATTTCAAAAACAAGAATATGTAATTTTTTTTCTAATACTTTTTTTACTAGGCTAAATAGGTGTAGCTTTTCACTGATTTGCAGTATCAGCATTCTCAAACTTATAAGTAACACAGAGCTCTACGACTACATCTTGATTGTTCAATCGATTGTTACAATCGTAATATGTTCGAATGATCAGCCATTGCTTATATTATCTGCTTTATTATATAACAACCAATACCCTCTATTTAGTTTAGATTTTTTTTATTTTTAAGATACCATTGAATATGCGAAGAATAGTGTTATGTTTTGATTTTATTATTGTTTATTCGTATTTGTATGTCTATTTTTAATTTTATTTTTATATATTTCTAAATTTTCAATGATATATATATATATATATATATATATACACTTAAACACACTTATACAAACAATACTACTGATATCCAATTTTTTTAATTCAATATTTGAATTGAATATATTATTTATTTCATTGTTTTAAACCTTCTTTTAAATTATTTATATATATATTAACGTAATTTTATTCATTCTATTTAATAAACTATGTATCCTGCCGTATTTTAGTTATACGATTATGGATGGCTTGAGTAGTTAGGTATTAGTTTATCTTTTTGATTAGGTTTCCTGTAAATTGCAAAATGTAAGTTATTATTTTCCTAGAAAATATAGATATCTAAAAAATTTATTGCATTATGTTTCATGTGTAAACTGTATTTTATTGTTTATATTATTTATGTCGTTAGTTATTATGTTTATATTTACAGCGTTGTTTGTGGAAATATATAATCCATCATCCATATATATGTACCATAGTCCATTGTTGTCATTTTTTAAAAATAATTTTAATTGTTTCTGTGTCAAACATATTGTAAAATATTTTGTTGTAAAATATGTGACATGATACATAACAGAGGTAAGCCCGTAACCAAACCATCTTCTTGTCTATAACTTTTGCTATTATAGTAAAAATAATTTTAATTTAATATTATTTAATATACTATAAATTAATATTATAATAAAAATTGATGCCCGGCCAGGTGGCTAAATTAACAGCAAAATAAACTCTACAATTATAGTTGTTTAGAAATAAGTCTACTATTACATTAACCAACTACATATAATTACTTGATTTTATCCCTACACGTGAGGTTACTGTGTTATGGCTCGTATTATAAGGTTAGTATTAAAGACACTCCAACACTTCCAGAAGTAATGCAAACCTCTAATCTCTTGTCTGTATTTTCAAGACAACAAAGCCATATTTTAAGAATACAATAATGACTTTAGTCCAGCACTTAGTTATATTTACGGATTGTTTTTCATATTTTTTAATTCTTTCCCACTCTTTCTCTCTCTCTCTCTCTCTCTCTCTTTCACTCTAAATATATATATATATATATATATATATATATATATATATAACGCGTATATATATATATAACGCAATATGTATTCTTTTGTATTAATAAAGAACTAAGTCAAAATACAAATACAAGAATTACAATTGAATTTACAATTATAATTGAATTGTAAATTCAGTTATAATTCTTGTATTTTGTATTTTGACTTATTTCTTTATATATATATATATATATATATATATATATATATATATATATATATATATATATATATGTATATATATTTATTTATATATATATATATATATATATATATATATATACATATATATATATATATATATATATATTTATATATATACATATATATATATATATATGTAATTAATACATTAAAAATATTTCAAAATCTATTTTAAAATATTTCAATATATAATGAATAAATTATTCTAATATAATAATGTATTTATTATATATTTTATAAATATTATATATATGTATATATATATTGTAATGTTATTTTTAACACACACAACACAACTCAGGCATTTGTAATTTAAATTCTTTATTACAATTATTTATTAATTCAACAAGTAAACAATTAACACAATAAACAGAACAAAAATAAACTTAACAACTTTTAACAAAATATACTAACTCTTATTTTCTTTTAATTTTTTATAGTTACAACATTTTAATACCCTTGGCTAGTTTAAGATCTCTTGATATCTCGGGGTTATAGCATGGGCTATATTTTTTTTTAATTCTTAGGTTAATTAAATAAATTTTGAACAAACAATATTAAATTTTGAAATTAGCTTTAATAAATATTTTCCGGATGGAAATACTTAAATTTTGAATATTCAAAAAGGCTAAACTATTTGAACTGGATTATTTCTTATTTCTTACTATTAATTAACTACAAGATATTCTAATATACAAATTTAAACTTCTCTATTATCTTAAAAGTCCACTAAAGTTATTTTTATAGCGCTATTTCTCAACTTAATAAATATCAAAACTCTGCTGGTCGCTTACGTAAAATTCCCGTTCTCTCCAAATTTGACTTTTTACACACTTAAATTCGTTTTATTTACTTCACTTTATATTAACACAGTATTACATTTTGTAATTCACTTCTCCTTAATTTAGTTTGGCCAATCTTCTTAACAAAACGGTATAATTTAGACGAACTCTTTCCAAATAAATAGAATTTTGACTGCACAGCAAGGTCTGCTTCCTCCAGTAGCGTCACCCACGCTAGAATGCTCTAACTACGCGTCCTTAGACTTTCTTTTAAAATGTTACAAATATGGCGGCCTTCTTCTTAAAAAAAACACATATGGGTTATAATTTAGTTCGATTTCTTTCCACTAGACTTTACATCAGACTTACTTTCTTCTGTTTTTACAGCTGATGTTTCCTTGACTTTCACACATGTTAATGTCAACGAACTATTTTCACCGTTTTACAGCTGATGCGTCCACAACGAGCTTGTTTAGAATGGCGTTTTAACTTGGTTAAACCTGGTTGAAACTTACTGTTTCAATTTCCTATCGTCAACAAACCTTCCAGTGTTTATTTTATTAATATTATTAGTGTGTGAAGTGTCTTTGTGTTTTACTTTTGTGATATTTCCGAATTGTGTGTGTTTTGAGCCGAATTCATAGAAACATAACCTTTCAATTTTCTTTTGTTTACAAACGTGTTCACTTTCTCCTTCAAGTAATTACTTAGGCCCTATGTTACTACAGTTTACAAATTTGTTTACACATAACTATTATTAGATTATCTTATTTTAATTTATGTGTTAGGTTATTTGATATAACAAATTTCCTAATACATTTCCAGTTCAAAAACCTTGTTCACAATTCTATGCTTTTACCTAAATTTAAGTTTCATTTAACCTAACCAATATCTTAATGAATTTCTTTCTAAATTTTGAGTGAGTTATTTCTCATCTATTTTCCAATTCTTAAATAATATTATATAGCCCATTCTATAAATGTTACAATGTCCCCTAATTTAATTAAAATAAAAAAATATTACTAATCTCTACATTACACATTCTTTACATTTTACAAGCTTGATTAAATATACATATTTTTTTTTTTAATTAAATTTAAATTAACATTTATACTTTAAATTGTCCATTTATACTTAATTCCTACGACACAATTTTATCTTAATTCTTTAACAATCAAATACTGAGCTGAACACTTCAAGCTACATATTACTTAACATATCTTCTAACAATACACTATACTTATAACTAACATTCAATCAACAATTCTTTAACCATTCTAACATATAGTAACAATAAATCATGTTCTGGTATTTACAATTCCTTCCATAATTATATATATTTTTTTTTTTTTTTATATATTTTTTACAATTGGAACCTTCCAATCATAAGTCTGATTCAATATTTATTTAACATATATTCTCTGATACCGTGTCTTTAAATCCCAGCCTATCCGAGTCATAGTATGTCTAGATTTGGTCAAATTGGTTATAACATTTCTCTTTCCCTTATTTCTGTTTATTCTATGTTTATTATTTATCTCATATTTATTTTGCTTTTAGCTTCATCTAACTCTCAGTTCTAAGTTAGTATTTTATCTCCCCTTCCAATCTCACATCCAGTTCAATTATTTTCTTATATCATTTCAGTTTATTTTGTATGAAGTTTAACATCTAATATTTTTAAAGGTTGCAATTTCATATCCTCTATTTGATCATATCTACAGTTCCTTCGATTACACTATCCCTATATCAACGAATATAAATTTTGTTTTAATACTTATTTATCAACGCAGATTCTCCCTTACAATACGACGAAGTTTAAATACACAATTACCATATTTTTATTACAACGATGCTTTAATATTTATTATCATAGATTCATATTTCTTTTATAATATATAATATATACGACGAAGTTCCATTATTTATCAACGCAGATTCTCCCTTACAATACGACGAAGTTTACATATACATAATTTTATCTTTATTCATTACTCGACGAAGTTTCTAATAAATTATCATAGATATAGTTACCATCCCTTAAAACTTATCTCCTGCTAACGTTTTCTTATACACATAATCACCTAGAGTTTATTCATATTGCTTCCTTTACCTATATTTAATATCTCCCTTCCTATTTTATTTATATTTTCCTTTTCCAGTTCTCCTGGATACATGTCATATTACTGCCTGTGTCTATTAATGCCTGTAAACTTGTTTCCTCTATTTAATTTCTATTCCTGGGTTTCCTATGGTCTTAGTTTTCCGATTGACTGTGGGCACCATGCTCTTTTCTTGTCCCCACGCCTGTCCTTGCCTTAACACCGTTTACATCTCCATTGTATCTTTCATCTGCTTCATAAGTTCTATTTTCTGTGTTTCTCTCATATTTAAATTCCATTTCCCATTTTCCAAACTTGAGTTGTGCCTCCACATCCATTAACATATCCGTACCTATGATCATTTCTCTCAACAAGCTTTGTACCACTATGCATTGAAACGGATATTTAACTCCTCCTCTTTCTCCTATTACCATTTTCATTTTATTAATCTTTTCAATTTTCTTATTAGTTGCGGTTTGAATTGTTAAATTTTTTATTGGCAGTACCTCCATCTTTCCTACTTCATTTCTCAACCTTCCCTGCTCTCCTAATATTTTCTCCCTTACATCTTCTACTTTCCTAAAACTCTCATCTGTTATTTCTCTTTCTCCTATCACCTTTAATTTCAACTCTCCTAACTCTTCTGTGTTTTTCTTTATTATATTTTCGACTTTCTCTATCTCTTTTTTATTAATTTCTATCTTATCAGCTATTATTTCTTTTGTTTCCTCAAAATTTTCCTTAATCTCCTCCTCTAATTCTCTATCTTTCTCCTCTAAGTCTCTTCTCTCATCCTCTACTACAGCATTATTCTCTGTCCTCCACTGTCTCCTCATATCCTCTATCATTTTCCTATTTTCTTCCTTTAGGCTTTCGAATTTCTTATCCATTTCCAACCTACTTGAGGCAAATCCTCTGTTCATCTCTTCTTTCATCTCCTTATTTTCCTCCTTTATTTCCTCACTATTTTTATTTAATTTTCTTATTTCTTCATTACTCTGTTCAAATTTTCTATTCATATTTTCATTATTTATATTTAATTGTCTATTTAGATCCTCTCTCCCTTTTTCACTCATTTCCATGAGAGTTCTCATCATCTCCCTTAAATCTTCATTCTCATTAATTCCCTGTTTTTGTTGTTGGGTTTGCATAGGTGGTAGTCCCCTAGCCTCTTCTACCTCAATGTTTCCTATTGGCATATCTGTGCCTTCCATTTCTTTCATTTCCAAAATTGTCCCTTTTTCCTAGTCCCCTACAACTACCAGTTCGCCTATATTATTTTCTTTTTTTTTTTTTTTAGATGTAAGTAACTTATTATACAAACATAAACAATTTTTTATATATACTATAAACCTAGCCTTGATTCAATTCAACTCAGTGTTTAATTTTACAAAATTTTTTCTAAATCTATTTCCAGTTCAAATGTTTTTCATATAAAAAGTTCTAAATTAATTTTATTTCAAAATCTCTCTAAATAAATTTTATCGAGCCCCACGTTGGGCGCCAAATGTAATGTTATTTTTAACACACACAACACAACTCAGGCATTTGTAATTTAAATTCTTTATTACAATTATTTATTAATTCAACAAGTAAACAATTAACACAATAAACAGAACAAAAATAAACTTAACAACTTTTAACAAAATATACTAACTCTTATTTTCTTTTAATTTTTTATAGTTACAACATTTTAATACCCTTGGCTAGTTTAAGATCTCTTGATATCTCGGGGTTATAGCATGGGCTATATTTTTTTTTAATTCTTAGGTTAATTAAATAAATTTTGAACAAACAATATTAAATTTTGAAATTAGCTTTAATAAATATTTTCCGGATGGAAATACTTAAATTTTGAATATTCAAAAAGGCTAAACTATTTGAACTGGATTATTTCTTATTTCTTACTATTAATTAACTACAAGATATTCTAATATACAAATTTAAACTTCTCTATTATCTTAAAAGTCCACTAAAGTTATTTTTATAGCGCTATTTCTCAACTTAATAAATATCAAAACTCTGCTGGTCGCTTACGTAAAATTCCCGTTCTCTCCAAATTTGACTTTTTACACACTTAAATTCGTTTTATTTACTTCACTTTATATTAACACAGTATCACAAGAAGTGAATTACAAAATGTAATACTGTGTTAATATAAAGTGAAGTAAATAAAACGAATTTAAGTGTGTAAAAAGTCAAATTTGGAGAGAACGGGAATTTTACGTAAGCGACCAGCAGAGTTTTGATATTTATTAAGTTGAGAAATAGCGCTATAAAAATAACTTTAGTGGACTTTTAAGATAATAGAGAAGTTTAAATTTGTATATTAGAATATCTTGTAGTTAATTAATAGTAAGAAATAAGAAATAATCCAGTTCAAATAGTTTAGCCTTTTTGAATATTCAAAATTTAAGTATTTCCATCCGGAAAATATTTATTAAAGCTAATTTCAAAATTTAATATTGTTTGTTCAAAATTTATATAATTAACCTAAGAATTAAAAAAAAAATATAGCCCATGCTATAACCCCGAGATATCAAGAGATCTTAAACTAGCCAAGGGTATTAAAATGTTGTAACTATAAAAAATTAAAAGAAAATAAGAGTTAGTATATTTTGTTAAAAGTTGTTAAGTTTATTTTTGTTCTGTTTATTGTGTTAATTGTTTACTTGTAGAATTAATAAATAATTGTAATAAAGAATTTAAATTATAAATGCCTGAGTTGTGTTGTGAGTTATAAAAATTACATTACAATATATATATATTTAAAACCAATTTGTTGTTATTGTGTGTTAGATAGTTTTATTGTTTATAGTGTTTAATAAATATTATTCTCTAAAAACATAATGTTGAAAGCCATTGTGTAACAACCATGGATCGTTGTAATGCACAATTTGGTTCTTTTTTGCTTAAAAATCTGTTTAGGCTACTACAGTTTTTAAATAATCCACTAAATAAATATTGAAAAATGTTTAAAAAAATAAGATAAGTTTGTTTCTTAACCGTTGAAGTATAAACGGTGATTAAGATTCCAATCTAATAGGATACAGCTGCTCTTATGTAGGTAAGCCTAAGCAGTCGATATTCTTCTGTAGTTTTGTTCCCCAAAGAGGTTTTGTTCCCCAAGGAGGTTTTGTTCCCCAAGGAGGTTTTGTTCCTCAAGGAGGTTTTGTTCCCCAAGGAGGTTTTGTTCCCCAAGGAGGTTTTGTTCCCCAAGAAGGTTTTGTTCCCCAAGGAGGTGTTTTAACCCTATTTAAATTTACTGCACAAAATAGCCTTTATTCAAACCAATACTAAGTTAAAGTACTGGCCAACCTGTAGACTTTTATTAATATCTTACTTTATTGCCATTACCATAGGTAATACCATTCGAAATTATACTCCACACTATATATTTTCGTAAAAGTTGAATATTTATATAAATACGTGTTTTTACGAAAGAATATATATATATATATATATATATATATATATATATATATATATATATATATGTATATATATATATATATATATATATATATATATATATATATATATAGTTTTATAAATTTTACATTATAAGACGTAAATATTTAATATCAATTTTATTAAAATAAACTCAGTCCTACTTTCATGGCAATAAAGTCATACGAAAGTGCCAACAGCTGGTAACTATAAACAAGTATTCAACTTCCTTAAATTTTAAACTGTATTTATTTCTAATAAACAATAGTTTCGTAAATATATGACAATATTTTAACTCTTTTTTCTTACCACTCATTCAAATTACAAATTGCTACTTATATTTGTAGTGACTCTTAGAAACTTACGCTTTGCTTTACGAGCCGTTGCATTAGTGTGATGAGCGTATCCCTGGTACGTGCAAGCGCTGAAGAGCTGTGGGCTGAGGTGAGGCAGGGGACGTCTCCTAGGTGAATTTATTCAGGCGTCACACCTGCCCCTCGCTACTCAATCGTGGCGAATTCCTTTCAAACAGAACCTTATTCGACAAGCTTCGACATTATTAAAGATCGGGGAAAAGAAATTCCCGCTCCCAGTCCTCTTGCAACCTGACAATTTCGCCTCTAATTAATGTTTCCTTTATATTTCTCATATAACACACAAACACAAATACCCCACATTAAAGTAATCTCTCTTTCTATGTCTCTCTCTTTCTGTCAGTTTTTTTGTCAGTCTGTCTCTGTCTATCTGTCTGTCTGTATGTCTCTCTCTCTCTCTCTTTCTCTCTCTCTCTCTCTTTCTCCCTCTCACACACACTCTCTCTCTGCATCAGAAAGAAGCTTTCTTTATGTGTCTATAGCCTAATATTATAGTGTTTTGGAGATTTTAGAGATTTTACATTACTATAGTCTTGTTGCTATGTAATAGTCATGGACGTCATATTCTAATACATTAGTCATCCTGCCATGTTGCCTATCTGTTATTATAAGGTAAAATAGCTTATACATTAGTCAAGACCTCAAGTTTCCCATGTAATTATAATGTTGCTTATTTAGTATGATGTATTTATGTGTATTAGTTTATTTGTTTGTTGCATATTTAATAATTATTACATCACATTGTCTACTTATTATTTATGACGTCATGTTGGGTTTTTAATACTCATGACGTCATGTTGCCTTTTTTCTTTATATTATTCGCCATATTTGCCCTAATCACCTTTAGTACTTCTAAACATCTGCATTAGATGTGAGTAATACAGTATAAAATAAACGGTAATAACATAAAAACAAATATTTTACCTAAATAGAAAATATTTTACCTTTTTTTGTCAAACAATTATCTCCAATTAATCAATGTTTACTAGTTAAGTACAAAATACGTCTTTGAAACCTTTAGATATCTGTGCAATTTTCTACATTATTTTTTTAAATCGATGACGCTGTTTGACTTCTATTTTATTCCTTTTTAGAGACAAAGTGAACGCTTCTTTTGAACGTTACAAGGAGGAGAATTTGAAAACGAGCGAAAATGTTTTAATCGGAGGATTTCGCGACGATTTTAAAGTGTTGACGTATTCTCAAGAATGTGGATGATTGCGATCTGTGATGAAATGAATAGCGGACAGAGAGAGAGAGAACAGGGTATGTGGAGAGAGAGAGAGAGAGAGAGAGAAGTATGTGTGTTAGTGGGAGGCTCTTTACAAGTCTAACTGGAACCAGAGCTTGTTTGAAGAGAGGAAATGATGAAATACTGTCGCTAAAGGGGTGGCGAAGGGGGATAGCGAGAGATAAATGACTGCGAGGAGAAAATGAGACAAGAGAAAAGGAGATGCGGGGCTCGGGAGAGAGGAAATTTCATTAAATTAAATCTGAGACGTGTCTAGAACGCTGTGGAGAGATCTTGCCTCTGTACGGTACTTAGTGCGTTCACATGCTCTGACGTCTTATATTGCTTTTATTACAATTTTACACCGGGTGCACCATCGGTGATCATCGCTTACCCGGCGGTTACTGTTGTAACTACATTACCAATAGTAGCTCGGTTTTATTACCTCGCAACACTCAATAGTTTCCCCGATGGACAGTTTGGGTAACATTAGTACAATTAATTTCCCTTAGGATTATACGCTTACTAAATATTCTCCCTACCGATATGTTAACAATCTTTAAAAATAAACCAATGAAAACTGTAATAAGGTTTTCCTCGGTACATTTGTAACTGAATAATAACGATAACTAACTCAAATATTTTTTCCATACGCGTTTCCATGACAAAGTGACCATCAGTTATACTTTAGAATTTGTTGAATTATACTTATTGATGATTGAAACACATTAATAATCGCGATTTGGTCATAACCAACTTTCCCATGATGATGACTGAAGTTTTCATTCAAAACTATAAACTCTAATTTTTTATTGTTTCTTATTAGTTTTTAATCTTGTACTAAAAAGTGAATAAACTTAATATATAGTTTTTATTGTCAAACCATTATTACAAGTTATGTACACATTAGATGTAATTACAAAATCATATGTTTATCTTAGACTTTACTATACAACTATATATTATTTCGTTCCTAAATCGGTGCAACTACACTTCACTCACAACTTTGAGTTTCTGTACATATTTTCATTTTACATAAGCGCAGGAAATGTGAAAATACCAGATTAATGCACAGGAAATGTGCAATTGATAAATTAAGATCATATTATCTCTCTCTTTATTATAAAAACATTTGAATAATCCTTCCAAATTTCATGTACTCACCTCTAAAAATACTTGATCTCTCTTTTTGTTTATTTTAATTTATTTATATTTGTTTATAATTTTTTTTATATGTGCTATAAAACAAAAAACATACAAATTACAGACGAAAACAATAACAATTATTAAACACTTAATCGTATATTTATTACTAATTATTATTAATATACTAATAAGTGTTTTATCTTAAAGAGCCCGGTAAGAAGAAACATTACTTCTACTATTTACATTAGTATTTTTTCTTATTGTTTCTTATTTCTTTAAGAATTATATTTAGTTTTTCAGTTTTGGCTTCATTCGTTTAACTATTTAATAATAATTATTATAAGTATTTCTTTCTAAAGGAACTCAGTAGGACAAATGTCTTCTGTTTATATTATTTCTTTGTTTTATTATTTTTTTAGTAGTTTTTTTATGGAACTGTATTTATATTTAATTTTTCCACTTAAGACTTCAATCGTTTTCGATCAATTTGTTTTCCCCTTTTTTCGTTCACGTTTCCCTTATTTACCTTAAGTCCTTCAATATTATCTTGTAATTCTATAAACAATATTTCTTTTACTTTTATATAATTCGTCAAGATTCGTTTTCTCTATATATCCTTTGTTACTTGTTGCGTTTTACCATTAAAACGCTCTGCATATTCTCATCGTCTGCATTGTTCTCATATATGTTCACACTAGAAGTGTGAGGGCAGTTCTTTGCTTTATCGCGGATTTTCAAATAAACATATCAATTTGTCGATTAATATAATGCCTTGGAACATCTTGCTTATGAGGGTTTTCAACGGTTCATGATGCCCCACAGTACGCCTTTTCTATTTTATTTTACACTTTTCATCCCATCTTTTGTCTTGTCGCGGCTTATCAGGTTATTTTTAATTTAGCTTCTCTATTTTTGGGTCCTTCATGACTTTAATAGAAATGTCTCTGACTGTTTACTTGTCTGGTGTATTTGTTTAACAACAAACGTAGATTATTCTAAGCGATTACTAATCACCTGTTTATTTAAACATCCGAGATCCGAGGGTATGATTTGCTCTAATCTGTGACAGTTACTCCTAACGAAACTCTGTCCGCCAATTACTTTCCCCTGACCGTAGGTTACTATTATTGAAATAACAGTAGACCTATATATATTAGTATTATTACTAACTAGTTGCCAAAGATAATAATAGGCCAATTGTTTTCTTTGGACTATAAAGCGTTTACTAGAGGGACACACGTAAACACACTCTTTGGATAAAATTATTTCTGCCTAAATCACTAATATTTCCTACAAAAATAGAATGCGGAAATGTATCCAATATATTGTTTGGAAAAAACCTCACTGCGTTATAATGCACTCTTGGAGAACTTACTCTAACCAATAAATATTTTCACAACTAACTTTGTCATTTTGTAACTTAAAATAAAACAAGTAATATGAACAAACATTTTTAGTCAATTATTAAGCCTACGCTGGTCAACAAAGGAAAATTTTATTTCAGTTACTTTTTAAAAATAATTATAGGTCTAATTAATATAAATATGGGAACATATCTATACCTTATAACAACTGTTTTATTAAATCATATGTTATCACTTTTTTAAAGCCAAATGGGACGAAATAACTATATTGCATATCTTGTCTCTTTTGTGAAAACTTTTCTCCCACATAAAACTAAAATTATTTCATTAAATTCTAATAATGAATTATTATTTGAAAAAAAATATTATTAATTAACATCAAGTGTCACACAGTGATGTTTTAAATCTATCAATAGACTATTAGATGCTTGTGACAAAGTAAATTCAATCATACAACATAAATTAGATTGACGTCAGTATTTTACATAAGGAATTTAATTAAAAACAAAAAGTGTACCAGAAAAAATATGTAAAAGGGAGACATTTTTTTAAGGAGACTAGAAATATTTTAAAATTGCTCTTGATCCTAATGTAGGTAAGATTTAAAGCTTTAAGGGAGGCGTGGGGGGCTTTACATGTTTGAGCCGTAATTGCATTATTACTTTATTTAGGAATTGCAGTTGTGAGTTCTTGCATGCAAATCATTATTTAGACTTTGATGTACCTTATAATAATAATTTCCTTTCTTTTTTTAAATAACCTAATGTCAGTGATTTTGTAACTTGTTTTTAGTTGAGGGTTTAAATATGTGAATGTACGTGTTGTTTGTACGGTAATATATTTCATAAATTTGAAGTTCCTGTAGAAGGTTCAAATTGAAATCGAAACAAAGAGCAAAGAACAAAGAGTTTTAAAACTCATTGAGGGTTATTAAAAACGTTTATTTTTTTTAAATTTCTTCTAGCCTATTAGTTCACACTCTCCTTATATATATATATATATAAACAATGAAAATATTGGAAAGAACCCCAATACCACAAAAATAATAAAAAATCACAAATAAAATAAGTTACTTAGGATTAAACCCTTATGTACATTTCGGTGATCATGACATAACCATCAGAAGGTCTTATTACAAAATTACAATCTAGCATATAAGGTCACTGTAGTTTGTATCTTCTTGTTTGCTAGATTGTAATTTTGTAATAAGACAGTCTGATGTGATGATGACATGGTCATCGAAATTTACATTAAGGTTTAATCTTAATTAACTCTTTTTATTTGTTACTTTTGATTATTTTTGTAGTATTGTGGTTCTTTCCAATATTTTCATTGTTTTTATATTCATCTTGTTCAAACTTTCAATCTCTAATAAAAGTACTTTTTATTCAAATACAGGTTTTTAAACTTTTATTGGATGACATTTGATCTAATAGTTTTTAAAATATTTATTCAATAATTAAACCTAATTATTAAATTTTAATAACTAATTTCGTTTTCTATTTTTCCACTTAATTTTATTATTCATTCATATGAATATACATAGTTACATTATTTGTAATTATTAAATAAAAACTAACTAAATAAAAAATTTTCTTTGTTGACTTAGTACAAATGGACTATAAAATATGACTTGTTTACATTTTATATCTATAAGAACACATATTACAGTAAATATTATGAATGGTTGTCTAGACACTGAGCGATGTATTTAAATATACGATCCTCTGAAACTAAGCGCAGTATATAGTATTCCATAATAAATTGTATTTGGGAACTGTATGAAATGTTATTATTGTTATTTACATTCACGAAAGGCTCCAGAAACAAAACCCGCTGACATTTGGCAGTGTTGCCACACCTGCCACTTACAATATACTGCGACAGATTTGACAATAACCGACTCTGTCATCCCTAACAAATCACCCCTGCAAACGGTTTCTCTTTCTCCCGGTACTTTTGCTTTCAATCAGGGTTGTTCACCCCTCTACCAAGAAAGAAAGCGAAGAAGAAACTTCAGGTCTTGGACTTTGGGTTTTAAGGTTACAAGGACGACATACCAACCGCCTTTTCAAGGTTAATTACCTAGAATAAATTGTTTTTATTTAGAAATGCGTTAATTTTTAACTAATAAGCTATATAGTTCTATTAATAATACTAGAACAAAATGATTTAGTATTTGGCAGTTATTACAATCTATAATTTGTTATATCAATACTCTAACTAAAATTGTCTCTTGAACTTAACTGATTGATTGTATTTATAAGTCTTTTTTTGCACAAATTGATGCTAAATTTTGTCTTCCATTTCCTGCAGAATTGTTTATCTAAATTTTTTGTTCTCTTATGTTGGTATCGTACCTGCACACCTAATTAACACCCAACAATTGTTTTTGAAGTGAATACTTTTTTATTCGCGGCTTGCAGGATCAAATTACACAGGAAAAGAATCTTCGAATTGGTGTCACGCTCTAACACATCTATATTGTTGTATAAATGCACTGTATAGAGTTTTAGATGAACTTACACGATAACGTATGATTTCTTACAACAGCTGATTTTATGTTATAGGTTATGTCGTAGAACCCCTGGTCTAACGTATAGGCTACTACATTTGTTGTACAATATTAGTTGAAATATTATTTTTCACTATCTTATCAGTTAATTAATATATTTATTTAAGTTTTAATTATTGCTATTTAAATTATTTAAATTTTTTTAATATAGACTAAATGTTTTTATTCCGAATTTTTAAATAAAAACTTCATTTGGAGCGTCTGACACTTTTTAAGAA
Source organism: Prosapia bicincta (assembly GCA_036971475.1). Lineage (NCBI taxonomy): Eukaryota > Metazoa > Arthropoda > Insecta > Hemiptera > Cercopidae > Prosapia > Prosapia bicincta. The sequence continues at coordinate 15,229,695 of JBAIZL010000004.1, forward strand.
TCGATTCTAATTAAAGTAGTTAAAGAAAGGTAAAAGTGAATACAGTTTACTCTACGTCTCACTACACTTCAGTTTATTGTGACAAACACACTAGATTATTAAAGCAAACCGACCAGTTTCGTCGACGATGTTGTCTTCATCAGTACTAAGCTATAGTAATTTTTTAAACAATGTGTAGTGAGATTTAGAGTAAACTGTTTTAATTTTTGCTGTTGTAAATTGTTCTCACTTGCTAAGCTCTAACCAATTAATTAGTTAAATAAAATTTTTATTCCGGATATTTTCCAACATATAACAAGGTTTCTTATTACAGTAACTACATTCTTTTATTACTAACCTGATTCCACAGGAACCTTTAATAACTACATTCTTTTATTACTAACCTGATTCCACATTAACCTTTAATAACTACATTCTTTTATTACTAACCTGATTCCACAGGAACCTTTAATAACTACATTCTTTTATTACTAACCTGATTCCACAGGGACCTTTAATAACTACATTCTTTTATTACTAACCTGATTACAAAGGAACCTTTAATAACTACATTCTTTTATTACTAACCTGATTACACAGGAACCTTTAATAACTACATTCTTTTATTACTAACCTGATTACAAAGGAACCTTTAATAACTACATTCTTTTATTACTAACCTGATTCCACAGGAACCTTTAATAACTACATTCTTTTATTACTAACCTGATTCCACAGGAACCTTTAATAACTACATTCTTTTATTACTAACCTGATTCCACAGGAACCTTTAATAACTACATTCTTTTATTACTAACCTGATTCCACAGGAACCTTTAATAACTACATTCTTTTATTACTAACCTGATTCCACAGGAATCTTTAATAACTACATTCTTTTATTACTAACCTGATTCCACAGGAACCTTTAATAACTACATTCTTTTATTACTAACCTGATTCCACAGGAATCTTTAATAACTACATTCTTTTATTACTAACCTGATTACAAAGGAACCTTTAATAACTACATTCTTTTATTACTAACCTGATTCCACAGGAACCTTTAATAACTACATTCTTTTATTACTAACCTGATTCCACAGGAACCTTTAATAACTACATTCTTTTATTACTAACCTGATTCCACAGGAACCTTTAATAACTACATTCTTTTATTACTAACCTGATTCCACAGAAACCTTTAATAACTACATTCTTTTATTACTAACCTGACTCCACAGGAACCTTTAATAACTACATTCTTTTATTACTAACCTGATTCCACAGGAACCTTTAATAACTACATTCTTTTATTACTAACCTGATTACAAAGGAACCTTTAACAACTACATTCTATTATTACTAACCTGATTCCACAGGAACCTTTAATAACTACATTCTTTTATTACTAACCTGATTCCACAGAAACCTTTAATAACTACATTCTTTTATTACTAACCTGATTCCACAGGAACCTTTAATAACTACATTCTTTTATTACTAACCTGATTCCACAGGAACCTTTAATAACTACATTCTTTTATTACTAACCTGATTCCACAGGAACCTTTAATAACTACATTCTTTTATTACTAACCTGATTCCACAGGAACCTTTAATAACTACATTCTTTTATTACTAACCTGACTCCACAGGAACCTTTAATAACTACATTCTTTTATTACTAACCTGATTCCACAGGAACCTTTAATAACTACATTCTTTTATTACTAACCTGATTACAAAGGAACCTTTAATAACTACATTCTTTTATTACTAACCTGATTCCACAGGAACCTTTAATAACTACATTCTTTTATTACTAACCTGATTCCACAGGAACCTTTAATAACTACATTCTTTTATTACTAACCTGATTCCACAGGAACCTTTAATAACTACATTCTTTTATTACTAACCTGATTCCACAGGAACCTTTAATAACTACATTCTTTTATTACTAACCTGATTCCACAGGAACCTTTAATAACTACATTCTTTTATTACTAACCTGATTACAAAGGAACCTTTAACAACTACATTCTTTTATTACTAACCTGATTCCACAGGAACCTTTAATAACTACATTCTTTTATTACTAACCTGATTCCACAGGAACCTTTAATAACTATATTCTTTTATAACTAACCTGATTCCACAGGAACCTTTAATAACTACATTCTTTTATTACTAACCTGATTCCACAGGAACCTTTAATAACTACATTCTTTTATTACTAACCTGATTCCACAGAAACCTTTAATAACTACATTCTTTTATTACTAACCTGATTCCACAGGAACCTTTAATAACTACATTCTTTTATTACTAACCTGATTACAAAGGAACCTTTAACAACTACATTCTTTTATTACTAACCTGATTCCACAGGAACCTTTAATAACTACATTCTTTTATTACTAACCTGATTCCACAGGAACCTTTAATAACTACATTCTTTTATTACTAACCTGATTCCACAGGAACCTTTAATAACTACATTCTTTTATTACTAACCTGATTCCACAGGAACCTTTAATAACTACATTCTTTTATTACTAACCTGATTACAAAGGAACCTTGAACAACTACATTCTTTTATTACTAACCTGATTCCACAGGAACCTTTAATAACTACATTCTTTTATTACTAACCTGATTCCACAGGAACCTTTAACAACTGCATTCTCTTATTACTAACCTGATTCCACAGGAACCTTTAATAACTACATTCTTTTATTACTAACCTGATTCCACAGGAACCTTTAACAACTACATTCTTTTATTACTAACCTGATTCCACAGGAACCTTTAATAACTACATTCTTTTATTGCTAACCTGATTCCACAGGAACCTTTAATAACTACATTCTTTTATTACTAACCTGATTACAAAGGAACCTTTAATAACTACATTCATTTATTACTAACCTGATTCCACAGGAACCTTTAATAACTACATTCTTTTATTACTAACCTGATTACAAAGGAACCTTTAATAACTACATTTTTTTATTACTAACCTGATTCCACAGGAACCTTTAATAACTACATTCTTTTATTACTAACCTGATT
>JBAIZL010000004.1:15240251-15322751 GCA_036971475.1 Prosapia bicincta
TCTTAAGACATTTCATTGAATTTATTCCAAATTTTGGTTGCTAAAACACTCAACAAATTGAAATTATTTTCCAACACATTTCAAAGCTGTTTATGTACAGTTATGGCTCTCAAAAACGAGGAATTGGTCCGATTTTTTACAATATACAAAAAAAACTGCACATCCTATTTCACCTCAATAAGTAACATTCAATTAAGAACTTTTATTGGCATACTTTTCTCGATCGGCTGCTATATGTTCAGCTATAATTATGTTAATAAAATACTAAATTAAGTTTAGCTAATGTTAACACACCCTTCATTTTCTTTTAGGCGGTACGAAGTTCGCCGGGTCATTTAATGAGCTATAAAATTCATGTTAAACAGATTTCGTAATAGAAATAAAAGACAGCTGTTTTGCGAGTCAAGTTTTTATTGTTAATCGTATATTTGGTTGTAATGTGCAGTAATATATGTCCGTATATGTAGGTCTATACTGATGTATATTTTAAACATAATGCAACTAGTCTTAGGTGTCTGTATAGTAATTATTTTATAGTATTTGATGCTTTTGCATATTGTGTGTTTTTATTTTTAATTTCGAAATCTGTTATTTGTAACTAGCTTTTAATTGTATAACTCAGGTTTTTTATAATCTCTTGGTGTGTTTAAGCTTTATGTTATTTCATATTGAACAGTAATTTTACAGGTTAGTTTATTCATGTTTAAATACTACAATGAAATTGTTTGTCTATATGAACATTATTTCGTATTTCAGTTTTCCTACCAAATAATAGTTATAAGTATGAATGTTTAATCATCTTTTTATGAGACTATTGTATTTAAAAAAGGGTAATAATTTGTGTAGGAGAGAGTTGAAAATTTCGTACCGGCGCCTAATTCGAATTACGTTAAGATATATGAAGCAGTAGACTGCTGCTGATATGTAGTGGTAAATATGTGAACTACTCGCCATTACCTCGCTCCACGTGTAAAACGGTCGTTGTTGAAAGCTTTGTCTAGTGGCAATGGCGTTGTTTCGTAAATTTAAGGACCTGATGATAATTTTTGGTGTCTGATGTTAATTTTTTGTGTCATACTTAAGAGAATATTAAACCACAAGATAAGAAGCAACATATTTTTAACGTACGTGTAGCAAACTATGCAGTTTTAGCTACATTTTCATATGCTTGAAGTTTATTAACGACAGTTGAATATTTCGTACCGGAGCACTGTTTCCTAAATCGTACCGGTACAATTAAGGGTTGGGGCTACTATTTTTACATAAGCTATATAGCAATATAGCCTTATCTATTTTTGTACATTACTGACATCTTTTACACTATTCTATTCCATAATGAGCAATGGTTTGTTGTGTTAGCTCTGCTAGCCAATATGAACCACCAATGATATATTCAAAAGAGTAAGAATGGCTCCAGATTTAAAGGTAGGCACCTCACCAGGAGGTTTGGTCGACATTTTCCGAATCGAGGTACATAAATAGTGAACTCTTTGTTTAGTGGCTTAATCACTTCATCAATCATATTAAGCCAAATAAAGATGGCAAACGTCTGGTGATTTTAGATGGTCATTCTACCTATTCAAAAAACATTGGTGCCTTGAATCATGCAAGAGGTAATGGCATAATCCTTTTGAAGCTAACTGCACATACAATACATCGTTTACACCCACTTCACAACACCTTTTCAAAAACATTGCAAACCTTCTACGCGCAAGAAGTTTAATCCTGGCTTCTTTGAAATCCTGGACTGACAGGAACAAAATTCCAACTTTCACCTTTGTTGAGTAATGCTTATTCGAAAGCTATCACCACCTCTAACGGTAAATGGTTTTAAAAAAACTGGAATATAGCCACCCAATAAAGACATTTATCTAGATTCAGTACTTAGTAATGTTTAAATCCATCTAGAAGAACCCCAACAAACAGTGCCTTCAACACAGTGGCCTAATGATGCTGGTGTGGCTAAGAACATCAAAGAAGTTGTAACTGTTCCCTCGAATACGTGTAGGGAGTTGGTTATGCAGAGCTCAGCTAACGGAGATTCTTCTAATCCTGTGACATCCACCAGTTGTTTAAATGTTAACATACAAAAAATTTCAGCGATCCCTAAAGCAAAAATAAAATTTAAAAAATAACAGAAAATATAAAGGGGCCACTAAAGCTGTAATCATAACTAGTAGCAGTTACAAGGTTGAGCTTTTTGCAACTAAGGAGAAAAAAAATATCAAAGAAGAGAAGATGGCTTTGAATAAAGCAAAGAGAGATTTAATCCAAAAACTACAGAAAAAGAACACTCCCTCAAATGAATCATTAAGAAAAAAAAAACACAGGCAACATCTTCTGAAGATTGCTATTGCAAGATCTGAGAAGAAAGATCAATGGAAGATAAGATTCAGTGTTTAAGGTGCAGCCAATTGGTGCATGAAATGTGTGCTAGTGTAAAACCAGAAAATAAAAAATTTTTTGTTCTGATTGCCTATAATTGTAATGAAAATTATTTAAATTCTGAATTTTTTTTCAATTTTAATTTAGATAGATTATCATATTCTGTGTTTTCCATAAAATACAAAAATTCATTTCAATACATAATAAAAAACAGTGTTTTTTTAAATATAAACATGCGTTATTTATTAATTGTTTCTTTAACTTTTGGCTGGTACGATTTTGGAAACCACTGGTACAAATTAAGAAACCAATCTCCTAATTTGAGCCGTTTGTACAGTTCGTAAAAATCACATATTATCAAGTAATATAGTCCTTAAATAATTAGGGTGTAATTGTAATAAAACCTTAATTTTGATTATGTAGTTATTATTTATTAGTCTCCAATTATTACAGATATAAAAAATATAATACCAAAACCTGTACGATATGGGTAACTCTCCCCTATTAGAAGTATTCATTGCCATTAAGAACTCTGTATGTATTATAATAAATATAAACGTACAATATGTGTTATAGGCCTGATGATAATGATCTAGTAATCGAAACGTCACTGTAGCAGAATACAATATCATAATTGACTGGCAAAACAGCTGTCTTTTGTTTCAATAAACTATAAACAATTTTTCTTAAGCATGTGGATCATACACAAAACTAAATCTAGGAAGGTTTTTCGCTCAGTAATATTTCAGCCTTTTCAGTACAAACTGTGTTCTCTGTAAGCATGCGCAATAGAAATATAAAAGTGTACAAATAATAATAAATATCTGGACTAACAACGTTTTTTAGAAATGTTGTTTACCCTGTATGTCTACTTTATCACATCACTTATACTGCCTGTCTAATAGTTTCTGTCTCCTTTACAAGAAGTACGAGACATCAAACAGATGTCATGCTCGTGCTGGATGTCAGGCCCGTGCTAAATGTCAGTCAGCAGGTCATTTCGGAAGTTGGCTTCCGTTGAAACAAGAAAATCCACTTACTGACAACAGAGATAACATCTAGACTAACAGCATGGAAGATGTATCGGCAAGACAATGTCGACGAATAACGAACAGAGACAAATTCACAGATCGTGACCACGATAAAACTGCGGTCCATAATCTTCGTTTGGGTGTGTTTTATGGCAATATTTAATTGTTTACTTCTTTTTTATATTTTTTAATTCCATCCATTAGTTCACTCTCTCCCTATATATATATATATATATATATATATATATATTTCAAAATTTCAATAGTTTATAAAATAGCCTACTTTTTATTTATCCAGTCAGGTTCAAATACATTTTTTTTTAACTTCAAGTAGATGACATTTGATATTAATACAGTTTTTTTTTCAATATTAATTCATTCATTAAAATTAATGCCTTAATTTTAGTTTTATATGGGAGTAAAATGTTTCTCCCAAGGGGAAAAGGGAGAAAAGGGGCAAGGTATGTCACATAGTTATTTCGTCACATTTGGCTTAAAATAAGTTATAAGGTATGACTTCATAAATACAGCTAATTTTATGTTATATTTCATCTGGTAGAACAGTTGTTTTAACGCATATGTTATGTTACTTTAATTGTATATCGTAATTAATTATTAAAAATTACCCTAACTAAAATAAAAGGTTTCTTTGTTGACCTAAGTAGGAATTGATTTTTTAAAGTTTGTTTTATTACTTGTTTACTATCTAACTCATTTAAGTTATTTCTTGCCTAAGTAGAAACAATCAAAAAAGAAATCATAATTAATGTTTAAGTGAAGTATTTTTCTAAAACCTAACCTAACCAAACCATACTTTTAAATAATTTTGTTTCATAAATGAAATACGCACAAGTGCGCTAGAAAAATCGTCTTTAATTTTACACTTATGGTGAGAAACTATTTCTATTTTTTATTTCAACTGGTACAGTTCGACTCTTACTGAAGCGTTCTTGAGCTACAAAGTATTAGATAAGTGTCAGCACTTTTGACGGTTAGTCAAAAGCTTCTTTTGTTTTTAGCACGTTTTGTCTTGTCCTTAACCTATACCCACAATGATTGAAAGAAGTGGAAGTTTTATTGTGGCAACTATACACTGTTTCCACCATTAGAAAACACGTTTATAAGTCACGTGGTGGTCAAGGAAGGAAATGTGACAGCAGGATGCCACCCCTTTGACGACACTTTAATTAAACACACACTAACACTCTATTAAAATACTTTTATTTTTTCATTTTTAAACCAGACTTCTTAATGTTACACAGAAGCATTTTTATTTATACATAGGCCTAATTACTTTTACTTCTCTACCTCTACTCTTACTGAAGCCCTTTTTAAATTACAAAGGACCGGATGTGGGTCCCCACTTTTCCCACTTCTGTTGTTTCCAGCACGTTTTGCCTAGCCTTTAAACGTAAGTTTCGAAGACTTGAACCATACTAAATATTTTAGTAACCAATATAGTTATTTTTTCACATTTGGCTTAATATAAGTGATAACATGATATCATAAAACAGCTGATTTCATGTTATAAGTTATGTGTTAGAACAGCTGTTTGAATGCATAAATTGTGTTACTTTATTTATATTAATTTTAATTATTTAATAAAAACTAACTAAAATAAACATTTTCCTTTTTGACCTAAGTAGGAATAGACTTTTAAAACTTTTTGTCTAGATTACTTGTTTTTATCTGTATTTCTATGCTATTTTGTAGTACAATAGATGCATTAATATATTTTTACCACTGTTTTATACATTTCAAAAGTTTACCGTACATTTCCCCCTTGATTTTTTACAGAGTCCGTTTTAACCAAGTTTTCCATTATTCGCGGAACCCCAAGTCCACATTACTTCGGGTTAACGTGATCCAACATTAAATATATCCGAAAGGAAATATAAATTATAATAGGCTACAAATTTAAATCTTACTTGGTACATTTCCTCTCCCGCAATGGAAATCAGATTCCCCTCTTGTAAGGCTCACTTTATAGTATTTATTTTTTATTTGACGTTTGAATTGTTTTCTGCAAAGTCTGATGATTGTTGTAAAATTATAACAGATTGTCTCAGACTTGACCTGGATATAAAGTTGTTTGCTGTAACATTGCGCGAGTTGTCGGAGCTGTCATGTTCAGGAGCCCCATGACGCCTCGATCCCAGCTTCTTGCTTCGATTAGCCTGTCAATAAACATGACACCTCGACTTATGCGAGGGTTGATTTTGACAACTCAGTTGCGTCTAATTCAGAAAAATAGGGGAGCCTCTGAAACATTTTGCTTGGTTTAATCTCGTAAAGAACTTTGTCTCGGCCTAACGAAATTTCATTGACAGGAGATAGGGATTGGTTCACAGCGTTCTTAGGCTTGCGGTGGCGCATTCTTATATGTTTACTTCTAAATAAAATATTCTATTTGCAAACCTTTAAATACAATACTTTTAATAAATTATATTACAATAACATAACAATAAAATATTGCCTACTTGAGGTTGTAATAGGCTATTACATTATTGTGTAACTATTGATTATTTTATATTGTAATGTGCTATTTATAATTAATGTTAAAATATAGCAAACTTATATTTTAATAAGCTATTCACAGTAAAGTTAATATATAGCCTATTTTAGTTTGTAATATACTTATAGTTTGTATATTCATAAGACTGTTAAAATACAGCCTACGTTAGCATGTGATGAACTATTTAAATTACTGTTAAAATGTAGCCTTTTTTGTACTGTAAAAAAACTATATAGAATAATGTTAAAATAGAGAATACTTTAGCCTTTAATAATATATCTACAATACTGTTAAATTATACCCCACTTTATGTTTCATAAGCTATTATATTATTGTTAAAATATAGCTCATTTTATATTGTAATAAAATATTTACATTACTGTTGAAATTTAGTATATATTAATATTTAATAGGTTATTTATTATATGTAAATCGTTTACCCCTTAATACACATTAATAATTAACAACTTTAAGGTCGGTGATTTTATTGTTTATTATTTTAACAATTAAAAACTACCTTAAGACACTTCACTAATAAACATTTGTTTGATAAGGTTTTAATATAAAACGTCTGTTAAAGTCAGGGGCGCAAAAATAACAGTTTATGAGCTAATCCCCTCCTACAAATATTAAAAATATTGTTTTAATTTTATAGACTTAAAACTATATTTAAATATCTCAGTTTGTAACAAATTTCATAATACTGTAATTTCAAAACTACCCACGAAGAGTGAATATTATTTTATTTTTAATGTCTAGCTCTTATTTTGTCAAGCTTTTTCTTACTCTGAGTATCAAAATGTCATTAATTTCTTCTATATTAGCCCCCTGCAACCCAAACCTTTAATATTAACCCCTATAACACTCCACACGTGTGGAGATTATTGTTCTTTTCTAGACATGTCTTTATTTTGTTATTTGAAATTTCGTTTTTAAATCCTAATAGTAGACTAGTAATTAAGAGTAAAATCAAACTCATACACACACACACACACACACACACAAACACACACCACACAAACACACACACGCATACACACACACACACACACTCACACCGACCCACACACACACACATATACACAAACACGACACACACACACACACACACACAACCCACACACGCACGCGCACACATGCACACATACACACACACACACACACACAACCCACACACGCACACACACACACACACGAGACACACACACACACCCCACACACACACACACACGCATACACAAACACGACACACACACACACACGCAAACTCACACACACACACACACACACACACAAACACGAAACACACACATACACACAGGCGCACATATAAAGCTTCATTGTATTTATAAAAAACACTGCAAGTTTTGTCTTGCAGTCGTCATATAAATTTGTGGTTTATGCTAACTATACAATAAGTGATGACGAACATGGATTGAATCCCGAAGTTAGTTATAAAATACTTCTACTGTTGGAGAGATAACTATTGACACATTGCACAGACGAAAAGACTTATTGAATGTTTGTTCTGCTGCCGGTGCCCTGCAGGATATCGCTTAGTACTACCACCGTGACCAACAACTGTCACTGATCGCTTCATCAGCTGATGTTACAGATAAATCTTGCTTTGTAGCGTTCCTAGAAACATCCTCTCGGGAAGGCGCCATAGGTGTCATCTGGTGGCCACTGGAGCAAACAATGAAGCCGTCCTCAGAACAGTTAATCTATCAAGACCGTTGCTGAATAGTTCATGACAGCCCTCCCCTGCTCTCTCGAAAACTTTTGTTTACTCTATTTATCATACCGACCTCTTTTTAACATAATCATCTTATCATGATTCAACATGATGTTCATGATTAAACATGATTCAAACCTCTAAATCTTGCTTAATAACTTTGGGGACCATGTACATATTTCATAAGATAAATACACCCTTGTTTATTAGAGAATTAACTTCATTTTTTCATTTATTGTTAAAATATTTATTCTAGGCAAGGGCCCTTGAAACTGTTTCAATATCTAGATACGTTTTCGCCAACAATTAAAACACTTACTAAAGAAATTTTAGGCTTACTTGAGCAACAGATTGAGCCTGGGCCAACTATTAAGCGCTAGACAGCCTTTGTTCTAGACAGTTCTTCAAGATATATTGCTAAGGCTTGTAATATACATTTACACAAATGTTTACTAAAGTAACAAACCTCTTTTTCATTCTATATATCAAGCCATACATCTACCAATATCTTTTTTTTGTAATTATAACCGCAGGAGTAGGATTATATTCAAGAATTTTTATCCAGATTCTTCTCAAAGAATTAATATAAACATTAGTCCCAAGGAATTATTGTAAACATTGGTCTCTAGGGATTAATGCAAACATTAGTCTCAAGGAATTATTGTAAACATTGGTCTCAAGGAATTAATGTAAACATTGGTCTCGAGGAATTATTGTAAACATTGGTCTCAAGGAATTATTGTAAACATTGGTCTCAAGGAATTATCGTAAACATTGGTCTCCAAGGAATTAATGTAAACATTGGTCTCGAGGAATTATTGTAAACATTGGTCTCAAGGAATTAATGTAAACATTAGTGTCTAGTAATTAATGTATACATTAGTCTCAAGGAATTATTGTAATCATTAGTCTCAAGGAATTATTGTAAACATTGCTCTCAAGGAGTTATTGTAAACATTGGTCTCAAGGAATTATTGTAAACATTGGTCTCAAGGAATTATTGTAAACATTAGTCTCAAGGGATTATTGTAAACATTGGTCTCAAGGAATTAATGTAAACATTAGTGTCTAAGAGTTAATGTAAACATTAGTTTCAAGGGATTATTGTAAACATAAGTCTAAGTTATTATTGCAAACATTAGTCTCGAAGAATTAACGTAATCTATAGTTTCAAGGAAATATTGTAAACACCGGTCTCAAGGAATTATTGTAAACATTGGTGTCAAGGAATTATTGTAAACATTGGTCTCGAGGAATTATTGTAAACATTGGTCTCGAGGAATTATTGTAAACATTGGTCTCAAAGAATTATTGTAAACATTCGTCTAAAGGGATTATTGTAAACATTGGTCTCAAGGAATTAATGTAAACATTAGTGTCTAAGAGTTAATGTAAACATTAGTCTCAAGGGGTTATTGTAAACATAAGTCTAAGTTATTATTGCAAACATTAGTCTCGAAGAATTAACGTAATCTATAGTCTCAAGGAAATATAGTCATTGGACTCATGAAATTAATGTAAACATTAATTTCAATGAATTAGTTTATACATTAGTATCAAGGATTTAATGTAAACATTAGTCTCTAGTAATTAATGTATACATTAGTCTCAAGGAATTAATGTAATCATTAGTCTCAAGGAATTATTGTAAACATTGGTCTCAAGGAATTAATGTAAACATTGGTCTCATGAAATTAATGTAAACATTGGTCTCAAGGAATTATTGTAAACATTGGTCTCAAGGAATTATTGTAAACATTGGTCTCGAGGAATTATTGTAAACATTGGTCTCAAGGAATTACTGTAAACATTGATCTGAAGGAATTATTGTAAACATTAGTCTAAAGGATTATTGTAAACATTGGTCTCAAGGAATTATTGTAAACATTGGTCTCAAGGAATTATTGTAAACATTGGTCTCAAGGAATTATTGTAAACATTGGTCTCAAGGAATTATTGTAAACATTGGTCTCAAGGAATTATTGCAAACATTGGTCTCAAGGAAATATTGTAAACATTGGTGTCATGAAATTAATGTAAACAATAATTAGTCTATAAATTAGTATCAAGGATTTAATGTAAACATTAGTGTCTAGTAATTAATGTATACATTAGTCTTAAGGAATTAATGTAATCATTAGTCTCAAGGAAATATTTTAAACATTGATCTCAAGGAATTAATGCAAACATTAATTTCTAGGATATAATTTATACATTAGTCTCAAGGAATTACTGTAAACATTAGTGTCTAGGAGTTAATGTAAATATTAATCTCAAGGGATAAATGTAAACATTAGTCTTAAGGTATTATTGCAAACATTTGTCTCGAGGAATTAAAGTAATCATTAGTCTCAAGGAATTATTGCAAACATTGGTCTCAAAGAATTAATGTAAACATTAATTTCAATTAATTAATGTAAATATTAGCCTTAAGGAGTTAATGTAAAAATTAGTCTCAAGGAGTTAATGTAAACATTAGTCTCAAGGAACTAAAGTAAACATTAGTCTCAAGAAAATGGAATCCAGATTCTTCTCAGGAAATTGGTACCAAGACGAATGTGTGCATTTAGATTAGTTTAGTTAGGCCGGAACTATTTTTCTCAAAAGGTTTAAATACTAGAAAATATAAATTTACCATCCCCTTTATAATAGTAATTAATATATTTTAATATGTTTCAGTAGATAATATTTTATTTTTGTGGCCCAGTTAGGAGAAAGGGCCTTTTATTTAAAAATAGCCACCATAAATCAATGAGATTTGCCAAAATATGCACTTGAACGCACAGAATTTTTTAAATATTTTTAAAATGATTATTTTCCAATTTGAAGCAAATTAACATTTTAAACACCTTTAATTCCAAAAGTTTTTTTCGCCTCAACCTTACAAGCATTGGAATTTCTTCGAAAGCACGCGGAGTTACGGTAAATAATCGATTCATAAACGTGAAACCTCTACCTGACCTTTCTACCCGCCGAAACAAGTGTAGGTGACAATAAAGAACCCGAAATGAAACCGTCGTAAAAATGTCACCGGGACACACGCCCTCCCCCCAACGGCGCCTCGCCCTCTCCGGCCATTATTATCTACTTAAATTAGTTTTAAGGATATTAACAAACTTTCTGGGTCTCTGGTAATGTCTCGGAGAACTATTCCAAAGACAGATTTAAGACTTTCTTAGGCGTTTACTTTTAATTTCAGACCATTGGCGGTCGACTTGCTTTGTCTGTGCGCTGCTCATTTAACATGTTTTCGGCTTAATTTCCGTTATTAATTTTGACCTTAACTACAGCGCTACTAATTTATTATTCATAATGCGTAGAATTGTCGGCAACTTTGAGTCTAGACTTCGTCCTCTTCTTGCATTAACTTTATGTTTGCCCATTAGAGCGGGCAATTTTAATAAATAGTTGTAAAACGTTTCGTCAACGGCTAAATGAATGATGATAATAGTATAGAATTCGCTTTTTGTTACAATAAATATTAGATGAATATTACAAGGACTTTATAATAACTCTATTTTCACAGATTCTTGCTACAAAATTGTAAAGAGTCTATAAATGTTTGACTACAGATCAATAGTCCTATATATATATATATATATATATATATATATATATATATATATATATATATATATATATATATATATACATTGCTTAGTAAGTTTGTAATGCTGGCTTACTCCGGATAAACTACGATTTTCTTTGTTTTAAAATATATTATTTAAACTGTAATAAAAGTTTTTTCAAATGTCGTAAACCATAAACAGTAGTTAAAACTTGCGTTAATCATCCCGAACAAACATAACCTCACTTTCTACTTCCTTTATGAAGTAATTCTTCATGAATTGCAACTCTGTGTTATACTACATTGCTATAATTTCTAATGTTTTAAATTATACCTAAACGTAGTTGGTAAGGTTATATATATATATATATATATATATATATATATATATATATATATATATATATATAATATGTTTTCTTGTTTAATAATTTAAAACAACATAGGTTATTCAAAAAGTACAATCTTTTCATTCCTGATGATGTTGGTACTGTATACCAACGAAAAGCTTTGAATATAAATTAATAAATATTCTTGTATTTGAATAACCTATGTTATTATATATATATATATATATATATATATATATATATATATATATATATATCACTTACACTTCAGTGTACATAAAATAGAATTTTAAATGTTATATATATATTTATATATGCGAGTCGACCTTTGGGAGCTTCAATACAAAGCTCTTTTTCGAGCGTTACAAGATATTGGTGTTCTTGTATTAATAGCTCGGTTGTGTGAATTCCTGTGGTAAAATGGATTTTTTAAAATTTTATTTTCAATTGTTTTTTTATTATAATATATTTACCTTTATAAATTCGTAATTGTCAGCTTTCGTCCTAATTGTAGTTAATTTTGTACTTATATTATTAATTGCATGTTTCTTATTTTTGGGATTGTATGGTTATTTTTGATAGCATGTGAGGCTAAGTTTGAATTACAAATGTTTGGTTTTCTGCCCTTTGAAAGTCTTTTTTCTTTTGCAAATGAATAGTTTATTACAATCTGGACATTCAATTTTATAAATGCCGTTAGTAAGTGTATTACATATTTTCCCCGATTGTTTTACAGTATTGATTATATTTTCGGTTTTTCTGTATGTTACGTTCATATGGTTATATTTCAGGCTCTTTGTTATTCTTTTTATATCGTACCCTGTACATGAGAATGTGATCCGTTTTAATGTTGTTCGTAGATGAGGTTTAGGGTGCTGTATTTTAGTTATTATTTTAAATTATTATTTATCTATTTTTTTATTGTATCTATTTCGTTAGGTTATTTTGGATAATATAGTCTTTAAGCATTTTCTTATTTGGTTTGTATATTTGTGGTTGTTTTGACGGTTATGTAATTTTCTTATATATTTGGATAGTTTTATTTATTGGTATACTAGAACACATGTTTGTGACAAGAATTTGTTTTTGTGGTGTTTTTTGTTCGTTTATTACTTTTAGTATGTTGGTTAAATTACTTGAGTTTTTAATAATGAATTTATTTTCTATTTTAAGCTATCCTTTATTATTTTTTTCTTTTTATCCCCTAGCATAAAGCCAACCTAGCCCCCGGGGTACCTAGACGATCTATCGCAGGGTTTTTACTGGCCAGGTTGTAATAAAGATTCTTTCTTGCCAGGTTATTTTATCCCACTGTTAGCTCGACACTTACTCTACTGTTTCATCTCACTATCTACTGGTTTTCCATGGAAAGAGCTTATTAGCTTGGAACATGAGCAATCAATTTTGTTTCCTTCACGCGTGGTAGGTTTACCGTATGCGCATGCTTGACGGAGGCAGCTTGGTGGAGGATGGCTGTCATTCGAGGCAGTTTTTGCTCTCCTTAACCGGTAAAAAAAAATATAGTAAAATAAGTTTGACTTACGTAGATGTCTACTTAATACTAAAGCCATTATACCAACAATTGTAAACTTTGTGAACTTCTGAACGTCCTCAAATATTGTCCCCAAATAAAAGCATCTAAACCAGACATAAAATTCCTGAAAAGATTTAAAACACGGAAAAGACAGTATTTAAAATGCAAGTCGAACGTTTTACCGCTTTATCTTGCTCATGATATCGATTAATTAAAGTGTGACGAAAACGTTTGAAGACAAACTCACCCTCGGGACCAAATTGGCTGTATTTCTGTTGGAAATAGACCCACGATGATAAAGTATAGCGGAAAGGGATGACGTAGTGTTAAATGGGCGAAAAGAAGAACTTTCCGGGCCATTTATCCCGGGGAAGCTGAAGTCAGGCACAAGGAACGAGCCGCGCTGAAGTCGGATGCTGAATATTTTATGTTACACTGCGCTCTTCATTAGGTGTTGATCAATATGCATTATAACACCTTATGTTTTAATAACTTGGAGCAGCTGTGGAACAATATTTAATTATAAATAAATTAAAACTTGTAAACCACAAAAACGTTTTATTTATGTTCTGATGTACATTTCGATTGCAAAGCGAATCTTCAGAGGAGATTCCTAAAAATTACAAGAGTCTTTTAGTAATTTCCTCTGAAGATGATTGCTTTGAAATTAAAATGAACATCAGGACAAAAATAAAAAGTGGTTGTGGTTTAAAAAGTTTTATTTATTTATAATTACCTAATGCTTTGTTTTTCACAACTATTTTTAGTTAGAAGTAAAGCGTAAGCCAAATTTACTTACGAAATTGTTCAGGGTTAATTAAATTCATGTTGCTAAAGAGTAAGTCGTATTTAGCATATAAGTCTCTTAAAGAGAAAATTCTTCAACAAACTAAAATGCACATTTTTTTACAAATTGTAAATAAGTTTTGAAACAACTAAAATCCTGTTCTAAATACGAGCGCTTTAACACAATAAAACGTAGATAGTAACAAGTAATATGAACAAACAATTTTAAATAAATTCCGACTTTAATCAACTAAGAGAAATTTTATTTTACTTAGTTTTTATTAAATAATTACAATTAATACAAATATAGTAACATAACCTATGAGTTAAAACAGCTGTTTTACCACATAACCTATAACATAAAATCAGCTGCTTTGATAAAAAATAGGTTATCACCTATTTTAAGCCAAATGGAACGAAACAACTATGTTGCACACCGTTGTCCCTTTTGTGAGAGGTTTTTCGCTCATATAAAATTAAAGTTTACATTAATAAATTTAATTAAATAAATAATATTTGAAAAAACTATATTAAAACCAAGTGTCATCCACTATAAGTTTAAAAACATGTATTTCCACTTGAATGGAAGAATAAAAAGTTTTTTTATTAACGATTGAAAATTTGAACAAGTTATTGGCCTATATAAGGAGAGTGTGATATAATAGAAGGAATTCAAACACAACCTCTATCGCAGTGCCAAATCTAGGTAATAGATTCCGGAGTCCGCATAAATGACTTGCATTTACAGAATATTTTGTACAATTTCTTTAAATATTTACAGACTATTTTCGACGACTGTGTTGCAATCAGTGATTAGCCACTACTGTAGTGGTTAATCTCTCATGAAGGCGACTACTTCTTCGAATCCAGTATGTATGTAAGAAATTTGAGTGAAATTTTTTATTATTTTTCGTTTAAAATATCTGTTGAAGTAACAGTTGAACCCGTATAAGTCCGTATAAGTGTAACTTAACACGAATGCTGTATTGTGTGTTCGTATGTTTTCTTCCTTTCTCTTATTGTTTTTATTACATACTAATATATGCACTATTTATCGCTACAAGATTCTCATTATGTAGATACTTGGGTCTCTTCACCAATAAATAGATAACTAATCAAGTAAGTGCTACATTTCCATTACAGTGTTGCCAGATTAGACATTAGGTTTCCATTTAATATGACCTGGAATAGCGCAGAATGTAAGTTTATAGCAGGTATTTTCAAAAACCCTGCTTCACCATTTCTTATCACCCTAGATCCCCCAAGATCTAGATCCGCCACTGCTTTTTGGCATTTTTTTAAAAATAAACAAAAAGAAATTTGTATGATTTATAATATTAGCTTTGTCTTGTATTATTACAGGTTGTAAAGGCTTTTGGAAAACTATAAGTCCTTTGTCCATGAAGTAAACGTTTTAAATTAGAATAATTAAGTTACGTTTTTAAAATTACTTTAATAATCGAAGTAGAAATGCAGAAATGTCCCTAATATTTTGGGAAATTTTATTAAATCGTGAAAACATATTTTACTTTGTTTCCCAAAGGACATCGGCAAAGAATTCAATTGTATGAAATTCCTTCTATTAATTCAAACTCTCCTTATATAGCCTATATATTGTTCAAAATTTTCAATCGTTAATAAAATACCTTTTACTCTTACACTCAATTTCAAATACATTAAAAAAAATTTAGTTAACAAAACTTGGTGGTAATTCTGCGTTTTCAAACATTAACTAATTAATTAATTTTAGTTTTGTATAGAGGGAAAACATTTCAAAAAAGGGGCAAGGTATGCAATATAGTTATTTAATGCCATTTGGCATAATATAAGTGATAACATATGATTTCATAAAACAGCTGATTTTATGTTTCAGGTTACCTGGTAGAGAAACTGTTTTAATGCTTTCTTTATTTATATTAATTAAAAGTTTTAATTAAATTAAATTTTAAAAAAAAATTGTTGACCTAAATAGGAATTGACTTTAAAAATGTTATGTTTATATTACTTGTTGTCAGAATTAAAATAGAAATAATTTACCCATATTCACCCTGACAGTTATGCAACTTACACATTAGTAGTACAACATGCGTTTATAAAATGTATGATTTGTGCTTCTCCGTTTAACATCTAATAAAGTGTAAACCATTTTTATGGTTTTTAATTTCAAGAAAGATTTTCAACTCTAAAGTTCACTGTACTGCTTATGCTATTTAGTGTCTAAGTTTAATTATGTATCCGAAGTAAGGAACTGTGATAAAATGTAAAGTTCTTCCCAGTTCAGAAGGTATATTTTTACTCCGTAAATGGTTTTACAAAAGTAAATTAAAGTGAATACAAATGAAACGGGAGCTTAGAACTGTTTCATGAGTACTTCGTTCCAGTGCCGTGGTGGACTAGGGATATAGTTATTTGATGTAGCGTTCCTGGTAAGTAGGCATACAATACTCACACTACGTGGTAAACTTTAATACAGTCGGCGCCGCTTATTGTGATCATATTTGTCAGAAGCATATTTGATAACAATAACCGAACGATAACAATAACCGAACGCTTAATCACGATATAGTCTACAGCCGTACTGCATTGAACTCACTGTATTATTGCCACAACTGTTTGTTTTGAACGATATGTAAGCCTATCATTACATTAAGTATTTCTAATTCTGTAACACTATAATTAAACTGTACTTACCAAATGTTGATGCTATTCCGGACAGTTTTATGTACAGTAGTAGAATTTCTATAATTTAGTTTTCTACTTGTTAAAATTAGTGGGCATATTTTATGTCAGTTTATTTTATTCCACTGTACATTTTTTTTTAAAACACTGAATCTAGCATAATTGAAAAAAATATATAGAACAACGTAAAACACTTGATCAAAACATTTAAAACATAAAACTTCATTATAAAACACTTCAATCTTATTTACACTTCAAATTTACAATTACTTTTTCTCGAAGAATTTCACTATATGTGACTGTCTGTAATCTTCTCGTAAAATATTGTTTATAAATTGTTCATATTCATAATGTTTGTTGAAATTTTCTGCTTTTTGTTGAACAAACTGCCTTAGAATCTCAAGAGCTTGGTGAACTTCCTGCTTAGATCTTTGCGGTACACATTTATCATTTTCGTCATCATCGGGCCTTCTTCTTCTTCAGTAACTTTTGATGTTGAAGCAACTACCTCACAAATATCGTCTTCAGTCATTTCCGCTGCTGTTTCAATACTATCGTCAACTTCCATCCACTCAGTATATTCTTTTAAGGACAAATCGAAAGGCTTCAAGTTCTCTTCAGAGTCTTCCTCAGATGTAGCTTGCTCTTGATTTTCTTCAACAAAAAAAAACACCTTTTCTAAAGCAATTTTTCACAGTTTTTTCAGAAACTTCATTCCAAGATTTTGCTATCAGATAAGTAGCATCGAGTAAAGAAGTTTTTTAGCCAATTCATTTTAGGTAAGGGTTTGAAATTCATCCATATTTTCTATAATTCTAGCACGCATCTCTCGTCGATAAAAACTTTTGAGATTTTTAATTATGCCTTGGTCACATGGCTGAATAATTGATGTAGTATTGGCCGGAAGGTAAATCACTTTGATGTGTTTTAGCGTAGTGCTTATGTCATTATGTGCAGTGCAGTTGTCTAGTAGAAGGACAATGTTGCGTTTGAGGCTGGTATCCCATTTAGTCAGCCATTCATTAAAAATGTTTCATGTCATCCAAGCATTAGAGTTTGAATGATATTCAACGGGTAGCTTTTTGGTACCTTGAAAACAACGTGGATTTTTAGATTTACCGATAATTAAGAGTTTTTCTTTATGACCAACCATGTTAACATAACACAAAACAGTTATTCTTTGTTTACATATTTTACAGCCGTTAGCAATTTCATTTTTAAATAAGCAAGTATGTTCGGGTAAAGCACGATAATAAAGTCCTGTTTCATCTGCATTGTATATGCAGCTAGGAGAATACTCGGCCAAAATCTTTGGCCATTCGTATTGTAACCAGTCCTCAGCTCCAACAAAATCAGCATTTCTTTTTTCACCACACGTTTTCTTGTAAACAATATTTTCTATTTTCTTCCATCGATTGAACCCTCCATCTGTGGCTTTAAAATCCTGTTTTCCTATTTTTTTGGCAAGATCCTCAGCTTTTAGACGCATTAGTGGGCCGTCAACTCAAGCATCTTTTTTGCGAACATTTTTAAACCACAATTTCAATGCTGATTCCACTTGCGGATCCTTCCCAGAACGATGTCTTTTGTTGTCAACATTTGCATTAAACTTTGATAATGACAAGATTTTTTCTTTGTTGTTCAATATTTTACATAAGAGAGGTTGAGAAACGCTAAGTTGAGAAGCAACGTTTCTTTGACTCATTTTTGGTAATTTACTGTACCTATCTAGAATATCAAGTTTTTTTGTTTAAGTCTTAAATCGCGTTGTTTCTTTTGAGATTCGGACATCTTGCTATACTGTCCTTTGAAACTTCAAGTGACACTAATCTCTACAAAACAAACGAAAAAGGTCTTTAAAAATTAAGTTATGTAAAATCACACTGAAATACTGTAATAAACGTTCATAAAAATTCACTGTTAAAAAATACAGTAGGACTGTACTGTAAATGGTTCAGTAGTAACATCAACTAATGTTAACAAACAACTAAGATCGACTAAGCGAGTCTAGGGTGTTTGCGTAAACAAAGAGTAAGGGAAACATTCTGAGAACTGTGCTAAGTGCTGAAACCGTTATAAAGTATTTCTGTCATTCTAAAAATAATCATTCTATGAATTTGGCGTCATTGTGTGTTGCACGTGCTGTTTACACTACTTTGTAGACATTTTTACTTGGTCTATGCTAGTATACGTTGACGCAAATGATTTTGAATGGCAAATTAAATGATAATAATAAGCGAACAGATGATTACAATAAGCGGCCTAATTACAATGTATTAATATACGTCCGTGTTTGTTTTTCAATGAAACGATAACAATAACCGAATGATAACATTAACCGTGATCACAATAAGCGGCGCCGACTGTATTTACCTACCTTTGCGACCAACAAATTATACCCTCTCTTACGACAACTAAATCTGATAACAGTACCGTATGTCCCAAAATACACAGTACTCAAACAGTTGTATGATCTTATTTACATACTTTTACAAACACATACAAGTAAAAAGAAGCTAGATAGATTGGCTCGTGTGTAAACATGTTCTATATGACCTCCGTTCAATTTGAGGCAACACTTGTAGCATTCTTGAAGGTTTTGCATCATATTGGAGGAAGGGTTATTCATCCTCGTTATACACATGGTTATTTTTCCTGTAGTTGGGACAGTGGTGGTTGTGTATCATCAAGGACAATCTTCTTCGTCGTTCCCCAGACGTAGACGCAGGTAGTGTAAGATCGGGGGTGGGGGCTGGGTTAGGAAAGTTTGATCTAGAGGAGATGAGGCGGTTGACAAAAGATTCTTGAATGAAAGCAATGTTACCTAAGGCAGTGTGACTGGTTGCGCCATTTTCCTGGAACCATTGAGAACAAAAAATCAGCTTTCCAACACAATAAAATCTCCTGAGACCTCCTACAAAACAACCAAGAATGCGAGAAGGCAACTACAACTGATTCAGTTTCAGTACTGTTTATATTGGCGCGTAATGTATTTATTAAATTGCACTTGTCATTTTAAAGTAATAATATACGAAATATTATGGTTTTCCCTTAATATTTTAAACAACCTCTTTCAGACTTGAACATTCCTCATTAGTGAAAACATAGTACAGTATACCATCCGGACTCAGACGGGCTACAAAACCAACGGGCAGCCACATTCTAAAGGGATCAGGTAAATACGTCATTACGGGGGTGCAATTTTACACGACTTGCGTTGCATTCATTGCTACACGTTGTTTAGCTATTTTTTGCAACGTTTGTGTCCAACCATAACTACCCCCTCGGGGGTGAAAACGGGCGCGCTGTCACTAGATATAACCCTATATTGCGATGTCAGCCTCAACACAATTTGGTTAACCGTAATATTCGATATATTTAACATTTTCATTTAAATTAGACTGCATTTTGCGACGCGAGATATTTCTATGGGGCAATGCTGATTCCCGAGAGAGGATTATTTACATAACGCTACATGTCTCATTAGAATATCTGTTCTTGTGTCATTGTTTACGTATTTTTTTAATGTTTACTCTATCATAAAAGAGACCTAATGTTTGATTAAAGTAATGATTAATAATAATGTAGTTGTATTTGTACGTTACATGCAGTGCTGAAATAGATGGATAAATAACTATGTTACTAGTAAAGGGGTAGTTATAACCCCTTCTTTAGTATTATGGTATACTTAATACTCTACCATTATGGTCCAACAGCTCTAGAGTAGGCCATTTGTTCTTGGAGGCAGGAGCGTAGCCAGGAAATCTCGTGCCCTGCCCCCAAACCAGTTGATTTTAGTAGAATAACAATAACCAATAACAAATTTATTCTAATTCACCAATACCAAGGTGTAAAACTAATATTGACTATTATTTGTATTATTAATTAATACAAAATATATTTTATAGCCTAGAAGTATTTACCAAAACTACTTCATGACAACCCAACATTTATTTAACTTCAAGTGCCAAAATACAATAAAATATGATATCTATTATACCCTTGGGTAGTGCCTCCCAATACATCGTTCTAGCTACGCCCCTGCTTGGAGGTGTTGATTCTTGTTTAACACCATAGTAAGTCCGAAAGTATAATAATCAAACAAGTATATCTATCAAGCTGTTTATTTGAAAATTAAGTGCATTTATAAAACAAGTATAAATATAAATAATTTTGATGATCAATTCCTCAAACTGTATGTGACTCTAGAAATTCCTTCCTCGGTTTTCAAATTATACAGGATAGCCTTCGAGGCAAAAGTAATCACTGTTTGTGAAGGCATTCAGTGTGATTTCAGAACGTGAAGGTCGTCGCTGGAAATGTGGCCACAGATTGCGAAGTCATTTTTGGCGGAGGGGTTCACAGATTTTGAAGGTTATCACTAGTAAAGGTAATCACATTTTGTGAGGGCTGTCGCTAGCATAAATGATCATATATTATGATCGTCACTGGCAAATGTGATCACAGATTGTAAGGTCATTTGTGGAAAAAGGTAATCACAGGTTGAGAAAGTTATCGCTGCTAAAGGGGATAACAGATTAAAAGGGTTATCGCTAACCAAAATGATCATATACTGTGGAGGCCATCACTGGCAAATGTGATAACAGATTGTGAAGTCATCTTTGGCAGAGGTTGTCACAGATTGTGAAGTCATCTTTGGCAGAGGTTGTCACAGATTGGGAAGGTCAACACTACTAAAGGTAATGACAGTTTGTGAGGGTTATTGCTAGCATTAATGAGCATATATTGGGGAAAATATATTATGATCATCATTGGCAAATGTGATCACTGGTTTGAGGTCATCTGTGACAAAGGTAACCACAGATTTTGAAGATTATCACTAGTAAAGGTAATAACATTTTGTGAGGTCTGTCGCTAGCATAAATGATCATATATTTTGATCGTCACTGGCAAATGTGATCACAGATTGTGAGGTCATCTGTGGAAAAAGGTAGTCACAGGTTGAGAAGGTTATCGCTGCTAAAGGGAATCACAGATTAAAAGGGTTATCGCTAACCAAAATGATCATATACTGTGGAGGTCATCACTGGCAAATGTGATAACAGATTGTGAAGTCATCTTTGGCAGAGGTTGTCACAGATTGTGAAGTCATCTTTGGCAGAGGTTGTCACAGATTGTGAAGTCATCTTTGGCAGAGGTTGTCACAGATTGGGAAGGTCAACACTACTAAAGGTAGTGAGGGTTGTTGCTAGCATTAATGATCATATATTGGGGAAAATATATTATGATCATCATTGGCAAATGTGATCACTGGTTTGAGGTCATCTGTGACAAAGGTAATCACAGATTGAGAGGTTATAAGTGCCAAATGTGATAACAGATTGTGAGGGTTGTCGCTAGCAAAAGTGATCATGTATTTGTGGAGGTCATCACCTGCAAATGTGACAACAGATTGTGAGATCGTCAGAGATCGTTTCAGAGATTGAAAGGAATATCGGTGCGAAAGGTGATGAAGAATTTTGAAGGTAGTTTCTGGTAAAGGAAAGTATTTAATTAAGCGCAACAAAATTATGCAAATATTTATACATTTATTTTCTAAAGATAAACGCATTCTACATCCACTGTATCTTACAACAACGTAAAATTATATTATTTACATACGTACAAGTGAATTACAATTCGAAAACTAAAATAAATAACAATAAATAACAAAATATTTCCATTAATTTTTTGTTTCCTTACTTTTGTTTCGTTATCTTATTAATAGACAGTAAAACTGTTCACACTGTAACTTACACCATTTAGTACTTGTAACAACAAAGTCGTAAGAATAATCAGATTAAAACTTATTTTTTTTTAAATCTTGCCTAAACATTTTGTGCTTATTTTCAAATAAAAAAATAAATACCTTTTTCCTACTTGAAGGTTTGGTAACATTTTCCCAATTTTTATATTTTTTGTGTTAATTAAAATACATACTCGAATAAAAGCGATTTTATATTTGTAAGTGTTTTTTCATAATTTGTAATTTCAGGAATTATTGAAGATATTTGGAAGTTTTATAAATATGTCTTCTTAATGGCCTTGGACATTTAGAATTTTAGAAAGAGAGCAAGACTTTCCAAGTGTAGAGGATTTTCTGTCATTTTGGTACTTCTATTATTATGAGAATATTTTATTGCTTTCTGCAGATCCGTTTGTAACACTTTATTCTTATTATAAATTCAGAAGCGTATTTCCTTATTGTTAAACTTTAAAACATGTTTGTGTAAGGGACGCCAATCTCCAAGTCCAAAAACGTTTAGAAAATTAGGTTAAATATAATTTTAATATTTATGCATCAAGCTTTTCTTATAAATATTGAAATTATTTACACTTTTACGTCCTAAAAACTAAGATCTTATAAAAATTTAAGTGTTATTTAATATTTTTTTAAACTTTTTTACCCACCAAAGATCCAAAAACAATTTTTTACTTTTAACAATGTTTACGTTGAACACTGGTTCAGCAGACCGGTGCTTTATAAAACAAGCAGAATCCATTGTTAAATAAAAGCGGTTGACTTGCGAGTCAGGTACAACTATTTACTTATACAGGGAACAAATATTCAGTTTAATATAGTGCAAGAGAAACTGAAGGCCTGAAGATGATAACCCATCCGTTATTGAAACGTCGCCTGCATAAATAAATAGTTGTACCTGACTCGCAGGTCACCGCTTTTATTTAACAATAGATTTTGCGAATGTAAACCGGATTAATAAGCAGTAACTATGTTTGTACTGAGAAGTGTGACATTTGGGGGATATTATTTAATAAATTAATGAGTTGGTGAAATTAAACTCAATGTAAATTACACGTAAACGAAAAATATGCTAAACAGAGAAAACACTTTTATGTTCAATCAAGAGTGAACAAATTCTTTCTTTTCTAGAATAAAAGATATGACACTAAAACTGAAAGCAGATGGGTTATTTTGAACTCAAAATATCTGTAAGAATGGACGTTGCACACCATGTTGGTTCTACCAACAACGTAGACCAATTTTGGCGTTTAAAATTACAAAAAATAATTTTCAAAACCTGCCCTAGTATTGATTATTTAAGTAATTTAGGAATAATATTATTCAAGTATATTATTTAGTATTGATTATTAAGACTATTTAACAATCAAAATGTTGGAAATAACTATGGAACAAAATTATGTTCCACTCTAAAACTTCATCTCTCAGATTAAATTTATCTCAAATAATTCCCCAAAAAGTTTTAAACAAAAACCATTTGCAATAATTGATGCCTGCAATACGATTACAATTTTATTTTAATTTTAAATAATTGTACAGCATGTGCCAAAATAAACGGTACTAAAACTGGAACAGCTGTAGTTGCCTTCTCGATCAGTTGTGCCTTATGGTGGTTTACGGGTATTCGTGTTGTCGTATTTCATTTGAGGTTAGTTATTGCTGACACGGTGGTAACTCCAATTAAAACTAAGTAAATAATAAAAAAACTAACAACTGCTTCAGTACTATTTATTTTGGCCCATACGGTACTCAATGTTAACAATAATAATTCTCTGTTATTAAAAGAAATGTAGGCTATTTTTAGAGTATAAATAATAAATAAATTTATAATTTTCAAATAAAATATAGACCTATTAGAACGTACTACCAATGACGCTGCACAATTTATTGACCGACGAATTTGAAAATTTTAGAAATTATTATTTCATTGTAAAATAATTTTCAAGAGACACAATTTAATAAGGGAAACGTAAAATTTTAAAAATGTAGTACAATGGTGAACATCATTCGGAAATATATAAAATAATTTCGAAAACAAATCATTTTACATATATAAATTTAATTCAGTGTGGCTGATTTTAGTTTATACTTAATATTTAAAGTCGATCTCACGATCACGGACATTCTAAGCTCATTTTGTAATTTCTAGTGACATCTCAAAATACAGAGAAATGTAAAATGTGCTTTGGCTTGAGTAAAACGCTTCGACATTTTGGAATCACTTTGTCTACAATCTCAAACATCACTGGTAGAAAAACTCCACTCGATTCTCAACTCGGACCTATAGCTAGGTGAATGCAAAGGTGGTAGCGTTTGACAAAGGGAAACACTGATAAAGCACCCCCCGCATCGCATCGATCATCATATACTTCAATACGGTCGCCAAACGTCGGAATGTCTTGACGCACTCTTGGATGTCGTCGGAGGATTCGCCGACTTCGCACGGACAGGAGAGTGGTTTGGGCTGTGCGGGGACTTTCTCGACTCAGGACTACTGGGAGGTAGAGGATGCCTCAGCTGGAGGTGCGAGTAGGGCGGGTACAGGTGGGAGTACAGCCACTGTGACGGAGGCAACAATGGCGCGTTTAGAAACAGGCTGAAGAAAGATGGCGCTTGGTGAAACTGCAACGGTGGGCTTCGCCTATACACCGGTGATAGGCTGCGATGCTCGGCTGACCCTGACGACGCGGACGAAACTGGCGTTTCTGTTGATTTGGGTGGATCCTGTGGAGAAATCTTCATTCGTTTGGCGCTTCTTCGGGCGCCCGATGTTGTTAACAGGCCTACGTGAGGGTCCTGGTTTGAAGTCTTCTCCGGCGTAACATTCACGCTAATCGGCCCTAAGGGCTCTGACGTCGGGGAGCGAACTATCTCCGATACTGTAACAAAAACAAACCTTCGTTAAGCAACAACCTATAACACTTGTAACCTAGTCAAACTATAAATAAAATGTATACTTTCTACATGGGAAAATTTTATAAGCCCAATGTCCTGTTGGAAATATAAATAAAAAATTATGTATCGCTAATTCACCTAACTCAAACAAAAACTGGTAACAGAAAAACCTATACTAGACTCTTTGTAGACGATTCACTCTGTCATTATTCTCTTTGTTTAATCAATAATTCGAAAAGAGAAGAAAGTTCTTTCATAGATAAAATATAGCAGTTATTCAATCTATGCCTAAAACATACAGAAATTGTTCAATCTATGTCTACAACTTGCAGGGGTCTCTAAATAATAAATTCAATCAATTTTTTGTCTAATGTACCACATTTTTAAAACAAACTGAAAAGTATAAAATAATTTGTTATGTTTTGAAGAAGAATTGTTAGTGGCTATGGACATATTTGTAATACTTGAAAAAATGTAGTTCGGAGGCATTTCGTGATAGTTAAAAAGGAGTAAATGAATTAAATTTCAGTGAATCCCATTTTCGATTCAGTTTTCCCTCCAAGTGCGTTAAGGGAATCCCACGTTTTTCCCTCCCAGTATTACAAATATATATATATATATATATATATATATATATATATATATATATATATATATATATATATGTATAAAACCACTAACAGTTCTCCCTTAAAACTGTAGAAGATCCATGAAAATTATTTTACACTTTTTAGTCCATTTTAAAAAAGTGGTATGATTAAAAAATGTTTTTAAAAATGGTATTTTCTGTTTTTTAGTTTTGTGTCCAGGTGAAATATTTTAATCGTTTTTGTAACAAAATTTCATACAACAGCTGATTGTTTGTTTTAGGTTTTACTGTAAAACATCTGTTGTAACGTTTAGGTCTAAGTTATAGTTTAATAATTTAATAATTGTATATCAATAAAATGTTATTATTCAATATTTTTCATCGGTTGATAATTATGTTAATTTATCTTCAATAAACGTACTACAATTATTTAACTGAATATAAACACAGGTGAAAATCTCTAGTTCCTCAAGCTAATCGAATTTGTTTAAACAAACTTAAAGCGCGTAAATGTTGTAGAACAGCTGTGCTCATTACACGTGAGCTAAATCATCAACCAAATTCGATTTGTTAAAACAACTGTTATTTAAACAAATCTAGAGGCAAGAAACCGGGTGAATATTGCAGTCATCTAATTATAACCGATGTTTAAAATTTTAGATCTCTAGCTCATCGGGAAACTAGTTTAAACTCAATTACAAAATTGCAGCGGGACAGACAGATATAACGGAAACCTAACTAATAACACAGTTTTAAAAAACATGAAACAATGCTATGATAATTCCATGCATAAACATGAAGTTCATGTTTACAGACCTACTGTTCAATTATTTGTTTTTTGAACCAAATAGGCAAATAGTTCATCCTCGATGAAAAACAAATAGTTGAATAAATTGAGCAGGTCTGTTTAACTCTATGATAAGAGTTGTCATAGGATTGTTCCAATTTATTTAGAGATCTCTGTATGTTGTTGACATAGATTGAACAATTTCTATATGCTGTAAGCGTAGATTGAACAGTTACTATATAATTACATATAGTAAAAATTCAAAAGAACGAACTTTCTTCTCTCTACGAAATACTGATTAACCCAAGGGCATAATGTCACTGTTCGAGAGAATGGTCTCTCTCTAGACAAGTAAGTGTCGAGCTGACAATGGGTCTAACGCAGGTAGTTCATGGCATCAATAGAAACGAATGTAAAGCAGTTGCTCAGTGCCGTACCTCTGGCTGGAGATAATATCGGGTGCTCTGAGGATGCTGCAGACAACGCCAACATCCTGGGAAAGTGAGGAGGATGAAGTCCTGTCCCCGAGCCACAGTGCGAAGGCATATACGGGGGTGGGTACGCTCCTAATCCTCTGGGGAATGCGCCGCCCCAAGGTCCTTCTCCAGCACCCATGCTCAAGTGGTGCGCTAAGCCTGGACATTCGAAAACAAAATGCAACGTTATTGTGATAGATAATGTAAATATTATAAAAAAACTTTTGTACATTACCAAATTAAAAAATGTTTATCGGTCAGACTTTGTTTAACATAAGGTGTAATAATGTAACAAATAAAGATTAACTTGATTCATTAACCTACTATTAGCTCATGCACTTTCTATACATATTTATATCTTGTTCCATGTTTTCAATCGTTAATCAAATACTTAATATCCATCCACTTAAGTTCAAATACATTTTTAAAAACTTTTAGTGCATGACATTTGATGTTAATACTGTATTTTCAAATATCAATTCATTAATTAAAATATTAGTTTTAGTTTTATAAGGGAGAAAATCTTTTCACGATATGGGTAAGGTACGCAATAAAGGTATTTCTTCCCATTTTCCTTCCATTAAGTGATGACATATGAGTACATAAAGCAATAGATTTTATTTTATAGGTTATGTGGTAGAACAGCTGTTTCAACTCATAGGTTATGTTACTTTAATTATAATAATTGTAATTATTTAATACAAATCTACTTAAATACAATATCCCTTTGTTGACCCAAGTAGAAATTGTCTTTAAAATATTGATTTTACATTGCTGGTTGAAGAGAATACCTCGTATCGCGGGAGATAGGCTTATGTTTTCCACGATGGAGAAATTCTATGAAGCGTGACGGAACGGTCTAATACATTTATACATTTTTAATAATAACATATGATTTCATGGAACAGCTGACTTTGTGCTATAGGTTTTGATGTAGACCAGCCGTTTCACATGCTAATTGTTATTTATTTATAGTCGTAGATTATTTATTTAATAAATAGTTTTAATCAGGTGATAAATATAAATACTAATTGATAAAGCTCAATTCTAATAACTCAATATAACTTTAATAATATGGTATGTTTTATTTTAATCCTATTTTAGACAGAACAAAATTATTAAGCCCGTCTTATACTTTATAAAGAAGTTATTTGAACTGAATTGGTATAACAAAATTGTATTCATTTAAAATCTAATAAATGTTTATTCTTACCCAAATTATTTTATTATTGATTACAATAAAATTTCAAATTTAAAACCTTTTGTTTAAATTTCAAGCTGAATATATATATATATATATATATATATATATATATATATATATATACACATATAAGTGTGTTTATGTGTGTGTGCGTGTGTGTCTGTCTGTGTCTGTGTCTGTGTGTGTGCGTGTGTGTCAGTGTGTGTATGTATGTGTGTTTGCGAGCGCGTATGTGTGTGTGTATGTGTGTGTGTGTTTGTGTGTATGTGAGTATGTGTGTGTCTGTGTATATGTGTCTGTGTGTGATTGCGCGCGGTAGTTAGGTAGGTTATAATTGAAGGAGTTTGTTATTATTATTTTTTCTTTTTCAGTAAACTGTGTTTTAGTTAAGTTTGTGAATTTTTTGTTGTTAGAGGTGTGGATTGGTTCTAGGTTATTTTTTAGGTTATGTTGTTGTTTTGATAAATTTTCGATTTTTTTCAAATATAACCTACCTAACTTCAACAAAAAACAAATAATAAAAAAACTAATAGTTGACACAGAATCTAACATCCACAAAATTACCCACCAAAATACTGAACACATAAGAAACAATATTAATAATAAAATTAACCGAATAAAAACTGAAAAAACAAAAAACGGAACAATATATAAATAAAAAAGAAATTATAAAACTCAGAGAAAAACTAGAGAACAATGACTACTTAATATTAAAATCCGATAAAACAAATACACCAGTAATAATAGAAAATACCAAATACTTCGATTCAATGACTAACTACATAAAAGAAAATAAATACGAACAAATCCCAGACCCAACTAGCAAATACCTTATTACAATAAAAAACCTAATAGTCACACACCGAAATACCCCAAACTATAACAGTAAATTAAAATACCACACAAGGCTATACCCATTCAAACCATGCGCACCAATATTAACAGGCATACGTAAAATCCATAAACCCGACACACCATTTAGACCACTAATAAATTTAACAACAACACCATCTTACATAATCGCAAAAATACTAGACAAAAAATAAGATCTAAAATACATATCAACAACACATACAATATAAAAAGTGTATAAGAATTAATTAATAAAATTAAAAAATTAAAAACAAACAGCAACACAAAAATAATAAGTTATGACCTAACTAACATGTATCCTAGCATCCCAATAGAAGAAACCATAGAAATAATAAAAAAAACAAACTAATACACAATAACGAAAAAAGAACCACAATAGATAGTGTCATTACGCTAACCAAACACATATGTAACCAAAATTACTTCCAATTTAACAATAAATACTATAAACAAACAACTGGACTCCCCATGGGATCACCCATATCATCAGTCATGTCAGAAATATATTTACAACACTTTGAACAAATAATAATTAAACCTATACTAAACACACATAATATTTCACTATGGACAAGGTACGTAGACAATATACTTGTAATATACCAACCTACCATTCACAACGAACACATCATATATTACTAAACAAACTTAATACATACAACGAAAACATACAATTCACCGTCGAAACAGAAACAAATAGAACAATCAACTATCTCGACATTACATTAAATACAAATTACACACAAAATTAACACTTACAGTAACATGATATATGAAGCAATAAAATACGCACAAGACAACAAACAAAAATTAAATGAAGAATTAGATAACATTACAAAAATAGCAATAGAAAATGGATACAACAAACACCTTATAAAAAATATATACAATAAATTCACAAAAAAACCTAACCTCAACACAACACTACAACCGGAACACAAAAATAATAAAAAAATCTACCTAAAATATAAATACACTAATAACAAAATAGAACAAATAACAAATATATACAACAAAGAATACTACACTCCAACATACAAACCAAACAACAAAATAATAAAATATCTTAATAACACAAACCACAAAACAAATTCAGAAAAACATAACCTATCAGGAATTTACAAAATTACATGTAACAACTGTAACGCATTTTACATAGTGAAAACAACCAGATCATTTAAAATAAAATTTGAAGAACATTATAGAGCATTAAAAAACAAAAATTCTAAAGTATCAAATGTTGCAGCACACCTAATATCACATAAACATGAAATAACAAATTACGAAAATAACCTAACCATACTTGAAATAAATAATAACCCAATAGAACTAAACTCACTAGAAAAATACCACATTTATAAAAACATACACAACAATTTAATGAATCTACAAACAACATATACAGAAGGCGTACTATTCAAAAACATTATAGATGAGACTCAAGAGGAAACGTGTATGACGTCAACAAGTACCAACTCCACGAACCGAACATCCATACCAGAAAAATTGAGAAAAAGTAATCAGTGATTCGACAATGGTCAAGTGACCGAAAGGCGCCTTATCACTCAAGGTAAAATCATTGCACTTAATGGTGGATAAAATTACTTACAATAGTAATTTATTAACTTCATAAAGTCAGTGCAACAGAAAAACAATGGATAACGTAAAATATCAAGAATATATATATGAATACAATAATAGATTTTATGTAATAACATAAATTAAAAAATATTTTAGTAGTCACTAAGTGCCCTAAAAAATTAGTTTTATAATTTTAGCTCTGAAATATGTATTATGCAGCCTAGCCTAGAACATTCCATTGCTATTTAAAAATCCGAAATCTGACGTCACTGAGACATGGCCAAATAAACAAATGTTTCTATTTGACTAATGATGCACGCTGCACTTCCGTTTTAATCTTTACCAGCGGACAACCTTAGAGTGTTTTATTTAGGTTTTTATTCGTCTCTAATGATAGAGCTCTTTAGACCCTAGAGGATGCTGAGAATCAAACTCGCCATTATTATCTATGGTTTGTCCATAAATGTGAAACATTTATGTCAACATCATTAGCATACTGAACAATTTATATCTTAATAATTTCTTAATTAAAAATAATTTCTATTAGACTTTTTATTACGGTAAATATTAAAAATAGTTCTGTCGAAATCTCACTTAACACCAGTGTATTAATACACACAGTATAGTGACATCTCTGATGAAGGCGACATCGTCTTTGAAACTAATCCGTATGCATTAATAAACTAGTGTGCAGTGAGATTTTGAGTGAACTATTGTAATTGTTCTCACTAGCTAAGCTAAAACCAACAAAATTTGTATTGTAAATATATTTTACTGTGCACGTTGTTTATTGTAAATATTTTTTAAGATATCGAGTATCACAAATATTTGCCATTCGGAACATGGTCACATTAGCTCTTGGTGACGGGTTTGAAAAATATCCATCAAACAGTTCATATTCTGAAACTTTTGATAAATGGGGGGTCTCCAAAACGCAACAACAAAGGTTAATGTAACAATACCAGGAATACAGATAACTGTAACAAAATAATAATTTACACCCAGCAGAAGAATGAAATATCATAATTTTAAATAATTTTTTTATTGTAAATATTTTTTCATAAATCAGTGATTAGACAGAATTTTTGTTCGTATATCTAAGGTTCTGTAAAGAGATTTATAGACATTTTACACATTTCTAAATAGAGAATATTCGCTAAAAAGATATAGCAAAAAACTGCTTCATACTATTAATATGTATATAATTCCGAGTTTCTGTTCCAAATAATCTCATGTTCTGAGATCAACATAATTTTGTGTTTTCTAAACGCCTAGACTGCCAAGGCGAGAAGTGTACACCCGTCCATGATTCTTTGAGATACAGGGGAGAAAGCGTCTCTATTATAGCGTATAGTGAAGAACTTGCAACTATTTTAAAAGGTTTAGTATTAATAATTATAACACCAGTATATTATTAACCACAGGATATTTGTTAATAACTTTAAAAAAGCTATTTAGGCTTATCCCTTGGAAGCTATACTCGAATTCTTTACAATTGCAAAACCTTTTCTACTTAGCAATAAAATTATTGAAATGTGCAGCTTTACTCAAATTAATATTTCAAAAGGTAGAATAGATACATGTTTTGCAAATGTGTTTTGTTTTGCAATATTAATACAAAAACAGAAAAGTACTTATATAGGCCTCCTTAACACATTTACCCTCCCTAATTTTATTGAAATTCCTATAGAAAAATAATAAATAAACTATTCAACAATATAATAAAGAACATGAAATTCCTTGAAAATATTTAGCGTTCTTTGTTTTACTTGTAGCACGCCAAGGAAAACGTTACAGCGTAGCGCCTTCGTAGCAAACTTAGGCAGTAAGCGATACAGAGTAGAGTGGAACCCCCCCCCCCCCCATTATCCTTGCCTCTGTATGCATTACATAATAATGTTAGATTCGTCAATTGTATATTAAAATAATTTAAGAAATTAGTAATTAGATAAAAACATAATAAATAAATAGATACAAAAATAATATTTCAAAGATTATATACTTAGATTTTTATATATGTATTTTTATTTATATTTTACTCTAAGGTCATAATTTGTCTGCTATTTCGTGGGGATTAAGTTCTGTAAGCAGTTTTAAATATATTTTTG
The DNA here is from genome assembly GCA_036971475.1 of Prosapia bicincta. NCBI lineage: Eukaryota > Metazoa > Arthropoda > Insecta > Hemiptera > Cercopidae > Prosapia > Prosapia bicincta. The sequence goes on from JBAIZL010000004.1 coordinate 15,273,109, forward strand.
TGCTAAAATTGTGTTTATTGATATAAAAAAATGAGTTGGAACTACTTCCTACAAAAATATACCAGTGACGTAAAGTCTCCTCATACGAACACCAACTCCGCTTAATACCAGTCCCAAGCCTGGAGCCCATCCTTCATTCTGTGGGATGTGGAGGGAGGAGGGATGGAGGAGTAACACCTCCTAAAAAAACCCTGGTCCATCTGGCCCGGATGGTAGTACCTTGTGAGGGCTTCTGCCTAGGGTTACTAGGTGAAACCCGGTCAACGGTTCTGAAAGCGGATGAAGTTATTTAATGACTCAACGATGGATGAGGCGGATGAGCTGTGTTGCCTTGCACAAGGAGTCTTTACTCAAAGGCTAGGAGGAGGTGCTCCGAAATCAACCCAAATAATATTCATTATGATGAATAAGGAGAAGACTATTAAATGTACGGTGCAGGGAGTCGGATCCCCAGTACCGGCGGCCGTCGGGGGTGAGCGAGTGGGCCTCCCCGATGAAAACAGAAAATTGAGAAACGCACAAAGTGAAGACAAACAAATGCATGAACTAGAAGAAGAGAAACAGGCTGAGAATTATTCTACTGATGAAGAGCAACTTACTCATGAAACGGACTGGATCCTGAGCGGGTACAGATCACGTCGAAGCAAAAAAAGAAAAGCCGAATTGTCACCGAAGTTTTCACCACAGAAAAGTACTAGTGGTACAGCAAAGTTTACACAGGGCATTCAGCGAATAGAACGTCAGACGCCAGGTGGTACAGCGAGGATTGTATGGGGCATCCAGCGACGGGATCATCAGCCACCACCAATCAACATAACTGGGGTCAATGACTGTAACAAACTGTATGGAATTCTTAAGGCTGAGTCTAAGGATGACTTCAAAGTCTCCGCATTAAATAATGGAGTATGGAAAATTAATGTGCAAGATCCAGACTCTTATAGAGCACTTACCAGTAGGTTAGAAATTGAAAAATTTGAATGGTATTCTTACGAAAATAAAAATGACAGGCCCCTGCGCGTAATGGTCAGAGGTCTACACGACTCCTGTAGTAAGGTGGATATAATTAATGAGCTTCAAGGCCGGGGCTTTAAATTGCTGGATGCTGTAAATATTTTAAAGAAAGAAATCAAATCCAATGAGCAGGGGCAGGTTGTGACTACTAAGCGGGGTCTCCCATTGTTTATGCTCACATTCGACAAACAGGAAGAGCCAAAGCGCGTGTTTGACATCAAGACGATACTCCATATGGTGATAAAAGTAGAAGCTCTGAGGAGGAATTCAAGGTCAATTCCTCAGTGCAAAAGATGCCAAGGGTTCAACCATACTCAAGCTTACTGTCGAAGGGAAGCAAAGTGCGCTGGCAAACACTTCACAAAAGACTGCACTGTTAGTAGACAGACTGTGCCATGTATTAATTGTAAAGGCGAGCATCCGGCCAACTATAGAGGGTATGAAGTCGCCAAAGAACTTCAGAAATGGAGAAATAATGTTAACTCTAAACCAGACAGACAACTAATAAGGCGAGCGCAGCCCGCCAGTGAAAGGCAATTTGAACTGCAGCTTAATTCAATATGTTTCGAGACAGTGGAAGGTAGCTGAAATCTTAATGATTGCGAAGCCAGGGAAACCACCGAATGAGAAAACATCTTATCGCCCGATATCATTGCTTCCAGTGACATCAAAGATTTTTGAGAGACTGCTGCTGAAACGACTCAAACCAATAATTGAAGAACGAGGCTTGGTTCCAAACCACCAATTCGGGTTCAGGAGCAAACACTCCACTATAGACCAGGTGCACCGAATTGTAGAAGTAGTTGAGGAAACCTTGGAGATGAAGAGGGTATGCTCTGGTGTCTTCCTCGATGTTTCCCAGGCATTTGATCGTGTTTGGCACGGTGGCTTACTATATAAAATTCATCGAGATCTTCCAGAAGAATTCTGGCAAATACTAAAGTCCTATCTGGCGGACAGAATCTTCCGCGTCAAGCAGGGTAGGGAGTACTCTGCTTTCAGGGATATCGTTGCTGGGGTGCCTCAGGGTAGTGTCCTTGGACCGGTATTGTACCTCTTGTATAAAAAGGACATACCTGTAAATGGGAATACAATTATGGCGACGTTTGGAGATGACACAGCTATCCTGTCTGTTGCACAAAATGAGACTGACGCAACAGCTAAATTGCAGATCACACTGGATAGTGTTAGTGAGTGGACTAGGCAGTGGCGCATAAAACTTAATGAAAATAAATCTGATCATATTATTTTTATCAATAAGGCAGAGAGAAAAACTGACTTCATAATAAATAGCCGGGTTGTTCCTAACTATAAGGAGGTGAAATACCTAGGTTTAACATTGGACGCTAAATTGAACTGGAAATCTCATGTGAAGAAAAAAAGAGATGAACTAGATGTAAGATACAGAAGACTAGCATGGCCCATGAACCGGTATTCGGAGTTAAGCCCTTACAATAAACTCCTTGTTTATAAGCAAGTGCTAAAGCCAGTATGGACATACGGGTTACCACTTTGGGGATGCACCAAGAGCAGCAATTTACAAGTAATAGAACGCTTCCAAAATAAAGTGTTGAGAGCTATAGTGGGAGCTCCATGGTACGTCTGTAACTATTATATACTTAGGGACCTCAAGATGAAGAGCGTGAGAGAGGAGGCCATCACTGCAGCACTGAATCACTTCGGGCGGCTCCAGGCCTGCAGCTATGCGACTAGCTCACAGGATACCAGTGCGTAGACTTAAGCGCACTAAACCTTTGGACTTGATTCCAGAGCAACATTACGTCAGTCTCGTTCACTGGAACAAGACGAACATTGTAATCTTCATCAGAAAGCAAGCTGCTAGATAGGATTTATCTTAGTTGCAATTTATAATAAATAAATTGAAAAAAAATGAACACCCACACCCACAAGCGCGCACAGACACACACACACACACACACACACACAAACGCACACGAGCACGTATTCATTTTGTGTAATCACACTGTAACCTAAACAAGGGTTAATTCCACTTGCATTTACGGTTACGCCTGCATCTACAAGACTGACTGAAAGGGTTGTAAATGTCACGAAGGGGTAGAGAGAAGGTTACATCTTGGGTGTCCTTTGCCTCGCAAGGTGGAACCGAAATGCCGCGGACATGGGTTCTTGGTTTTAAAAGCAACGCTTCCATTAATTAAGGTGAATAGATTAGGTTTAGCTGTTTAGCCCATCATTGAAACATTTTGGGGTAGGTTTTCCTATACAAATATATTATTACTATGTGTCAATCGCATAAAATTAGTTCCGTAGAGCCTTAGAAAAATAGAGCATTTAACTTTTAAATTAACTGACTCCGATTTAAAAATATTTTCTTGTTTTATTTTTAAACTATTTATCATATCAAAAACTGTTTTTTTGCTTTTTCATAGACTAAGACGTGTTTAGTAGTATAACGATCCACTACAATGTACTTCTAATACAAAGTAAAAACACCAGTTCTCGTATAATATAATAATACGCTATATATTATTTATTTTATAATATATTAACTTACATATATTTTAAAACTGTTCCTTGTAATATAGATACATATAATATAGGCCTATATAATTTAATTATTTTATATTATTATAATTTAAAATAAAACAATCCTTATAACTAGAATATTTTTATTCATCGATGTATATGTATATCTGTATATATATATATATATATATATATATATATATATATATATATATATACATATATGTATATAATATGTGTGTGTGTGTGTGTGTGTGTGTGTGTTTGTGTGTGTGTTTAGGTGTGTAATTTTGTTCTCGAAACCTACTCTAAGGTATTTCACAAACATTGGTGTATGCGGGATTTTTAACCTCAGACATGGAATCGATCAAGTTTTCTGACAAATCGTTGTCAAGTTTAAAATCTTTTAACTTCGAAAACTTATCTAAGACCTTCCCCAAAATTGGGATATCGAGGTTTTCTAGCCTCAACAATATAATAGGTAAATAGTTTATATATATAGAATATCAAATGTGTTTTCCTGTTACAATATTTTTAAGATCAAATAATATACACAAATACAGGAATATTTAATTTATTGAACAATAAACTCAAAGCTTTTCGTTGGCTTACATTACCAACATCTTCAGGAGTTACAATATTAAGAATGATAAAACAAACTGTCTAACAAACATGAAGCTACTAGATAAAGCAATACACAGTTGCCAAATCTATTACAATATTGCCAAACCTACTCCACTGCTGCCACAACATTATATACATTGAACAAAGTATGGTATTTAGAACGTATTTGAATTTGTTCATCTATTAATTTGTTATTAATATTATGTTTGTAAATTTCAAATGCTTCACATACGTTCATTTTTAACCCTTTATTTACTTCTTTTATAATTTTCATATTATTCATATTAGGAAACATATGATTATTATTAATACAATGTGTTGCGAAATTAGACTTATATATATTTGGTTTTAAAAAAGCATTAAAATGTTCTTTATACCTTTCTTTTAATTTTTTCTTTGTTTATTCTTTCTTTCTTTATATAGGACAAACAAAGAAAAAATTAAAAGAAAGGTATAAAGAACATTTTAATGCTTTTTTAAAACCAAATATATATAAGTCTAATTTCGCAACACATTGTATTAATAATAATCATATGTTTCCTAATATAAATAATATGAAAATTATAAAAGAAGTAAATAAAGGGTTAAAAATGAACGTATGTGAAGCATTTGAAATTTACAAACATAATATTAATAACAAATTAATAGATGAACAAATTCAAATACGTTCTAAATACCATACTTTGTTCAATGTATATAATGTTGTGGCAGCAGTGGAGTAGGTTTGGCAATATTGTAATAGATTTGGCAACTGTGTATTGCTTTATCTAGTAGCTTCATGTTTGTTAGACAGTTTGTTTTATCATTCTTAATATTGTAACTCCTGAAGATGTTGGTAATGTAAGCCAACGAAAAGCTTTGAGTTTATTGTTCAATAAATTAAATATTCCTGTATTTGTGTATATTATTTGATCTTAAAAATATTGTAACAGGAAAACACATTTGATATTCTATATATATAAACTATTTACCTATTATATTGTTGAGGCTAGAAAACCTCGATATCCCAATTTTGGGGAAGGTCTTAGATAAGTTTTCGAAGTTAAAAGATTTTAAACTTGACAACGATTTGTCAGAAAACTTGATCGATTCCATGTCTGAGGTTAAAAATCCCGCATACACCAATGTTTGTGAAATACCTTAGAGTAGGTTTCGAGAACAAAATTACACACCTAAACACACACACAAACACACACACACACACACACACACACACACACACACACACACACACACACATATTATATACATATATGTATATATATATATATATATATATATATATATATATATATATATATACAGATATACATATACATCGATGAATAAAAATATTCTAGTTATAAGGATTGTTTTATTTTAAATTATAATAATATAAAATAATTAAATTATATAGGCCTATATTATATGTATCTATATTACAAGGAACAGTTTTAAAATATATGTAAGTTAATATATTATAAAATAAATAATATATAGCGTATTATTATATTATACGAGAACTGGTGTTTTTACTTTGTATTAGAAGTACATTGTAGTGGATCGTTATACTACTAAACAATATTCACAAGGACTTATTTAACGTCGTACTTATATTGGTTTAAAATTAAATTTTATTATAATTTTGTGACTATGTTAGGGGGTGCAGAGGAGGAATTTTGTAATAAGTGTGTGTTGTTACAGTGAGCAGGGGTGGAAGAAAGGTTCCGCCGGGAAAACTGGGTTAACTAGAAGAAAGTTTCGTTTCCGTCGCGATGAGAAAATCAAATTTCTTATATGACGCTGTTCTTGATCATTGACCGAGGAGCCGAGTGCGGGTGGGGGGGAGATGCGGTGCGCGGTGTCGCTTTGCGGGGGACCAATGGGGCGTCCCACAGCCCTGGAACCCCCCCACCCTCTGACGTCATAATGCTCCCAGTACCTCCCACCTTTATCTTGGCTTCATCTTAGGCTTATTGCCCATACAGATGGCGCGCCATACATCAGGCGCACGGGCAATTATTGCTTTTCCCATTACACAACAAGTTGCCCGCCTCAAATGGAATTATATTTTTGCTCATTTTTACCGTTTTTGTTATTGTTTTTTATATTTTTAACAAAACTGATAAAAACTGTTTACCCTTTCAAAGAGGAAATATTTAAACTAAAGACTTTAAGTAACAATAGATTTTATTACACTACGTTTAATAAGAAATATTATTACCTTAAAAAATTATCAAACTTGAATCTGTTGCTAAAACTTATAAACAAATATTAAAACAATACAAAGCAATAACACCTAAAAAAGACCCAACAAGACACGCCCTCGTTCACGAATAAATAGAATTGTATCAATTTTGATCAAATCATAATACTCGGGAAATGAGATTGCAGTGTTGAATAATGGAAAATATATTGCACTTAGGGCTAGTAGCTTTGATAATACCAGTCTAACATAAAAACACAGCCTTAACCGATTATTAGTGCCACATATAGTGTAGTAGGAGTTTTTAAACTGCCAATTACATTATAACTAAACTAACAATACATGTATTAAAGCACAGCGTCAACAGATTATTAGTGCCACATATAGTGTAGTAGGAGTTCTTAAACTGCCAATTACATTATAACTAAACTAACAATACATGTATTAAAGCACAGTCTTAACCGATTATTAGTGCCACATATAGTGTAGTAGGAGTTCTTAAACTGCCAATTACATTATAACTAAACTAACAATACATGTATTAAAACACAGCCTTAACCGATTATTAGTGCCACATATAGTGTAGTAGGAGTTCTTAAACTGCCAATTACATTATAACTAAACTAACAATACATGTATTAAAGCACACATTTTTCAATTCGACTTTAGATGAATGACATATTTTGCTGAGAAATATACAAATTACGTTTCATATTTATTCTACAAATTTACTTTAAATGATAACAGATCTACGCTTTCTTAAGTATTATAAACTGTAGAGAGGGGTCAATCGCTGCCCTTTCTGTTTGTAAGTGAGAGAACACCAGTATTTTAGGAAGTATATACTATCTCTCTCTCTCTCTCTCTCTCTATATATATATATATATATATATATATATATATATATATTTTTTTTTAAGATCAAATAATATACACAAATACAGGAATATTTAATTTATTGAACAATAAACTCAAAGCTTTTCGTTGGCTTACAATACCAACATCTTCAGGAGTTACAATATTAAGAATGATAAAACAAACTGTCTAACAAACATGAAGCTACTAGATAAAGCAATACACAGTTGCCAAATCTATTACAATATTGCCAAACCTACACCACTGCTGCCACAACATTATATACATTGAACAAAGTATGGTATTTAGAACGTATTTGAATTTGTTCATCTATTAATTTGTTATTAATATTATGTTTGTAAATTTCAAATGCTTCACATACGTTCATTTTTAACCCTTTATTTACTTCTTTTATAATTTTCATATTATTTATATTAGGAAACATATGATTATTATTAATACAATGTGTTGCGAAATTAGACTTATATATATTTGGTTTTAAAAAAGCATTAAAATGTTCTTTATACCTTTCTTTTAATTTTTTCTTTGTTTGTCCTATATAAAGAAAGAAAGAATAAACAAAGAAAAAATTAAAAGAAAGGTATAAAGAACATTTTAATGCTTTTTTAAAACCAAATATATATAAGTCTAATTTCGCAACACATTGTATTAATAATAATCATATGTTTCCTAATATGAATAATATGAAAATTATAAAAGAAGTAAATAAAGGGTTAAAAATGAACGTATGTGAAGCATTTGAAATTTACAAACATAATATTAATAACAAATTAATAGATGAACAAATTCAAATACGTTCTAAATACCATACTTTGTTCAATGTATATAATGTTGTGGCAGCAGTGGTGTAGGTTTGGCAATATTGTAATAGATTTGGCAACTGTGTATTGCTTTATCTAGTAGCTTCATGTTTGTTAGACAGTTTGTTTTATCATTCTTAATATTGTAACTCCTGAAGATGTTGGTATTGTAAGCCAACGAAAAGCTTTGAGTTTATTGTTCAATAAATTAAATATTCCTGTATTTGTGTATATTATTTGATCTTAAAAAAAATATATATATATATATATATATATATATATATAGAGAGAGAGAGAGAGAGAGAGAGAGAGAGAGATAGTATATACTTCCTAAAATACTGGTGTTCTCTCACTTACAAACAGAAAGGGCAGCGATTGACCCCTCTCTACAGTTTATAATACTTAAGAAAGCGTAGATCTGTTATCATTTAAAGTAAATTTGTAGAATAAATATGAAACGTAATTTGTATATTTCTCAGCAAAATATGTCATTCATCTAAAGTCGAATTGAAAAATGTGTGCTTTAATACATGTATTGTTAGTTTAGTTATAATGTAATTGGCAGTTTAAGAACTCCTACTACACTATATGTGGCACTAATAATCGGTTAAGGCTGTGTTTTAATACATGTATTGTTAGTTTAGTTATAATGTAATTGGCAGTTTAAGAACTCCTACTACACTATATGTGGCACTAATAATCGGTTAAGACTGTGCTTTAATACATGTATTGTTAGTTTAGTTATAATGTAATTGGCAGTTTAAGAACTCCTACTACACTATATGTGGCACTAATAATCTGTTGACGCTGTGCTTTAATACATGTATTGTTAGTTTAGTTATAATGTAATTGGCAGTTTAAAAACTCCTACTACACTATATGTGGCACTAATAATCGGTTAAGGCTGTGTTTTTATGTTAGACTGGTATTATCAAAGCTACTAGCCCTAAGTGCAATATATTTTCCATTATTCAACACTGCAATCTCATTTCCCGAGTATTATGATTTGATCAAAATTGATACAATTCTATTTATTCGTGAACGAGGGCGTGTCTTGTTGGGTCTTTTTTAGGTGTTATTGCTTTGTATTGTTTTAATATTTGTTTATAAGTTTTAGCAACAGATTCAAGTTTGATAATTTTTTAAGGTAATAATATTTCTTATTAAACGTAGTGTAATAAAATCTATTGTTACTTAAAGTCTTTAGTTTAAATATTTCCTCTTTGAAAGGGTAAACAGTTTTTATCAGTTTTGTTAAAAATATAAAAAACAATAACAAAAACGGTAAAAATGAGCAAAAATATAATTCCATTTGAGGCGGGCAACTTGTTGTGTAATGGGAAAAGCAATAATTGCCCGTGCGCCTGATGTATGGCGCGCCATCTGTATGGGCAATAAGCCTAAGATGAAGCCAAGATAAAGGTGGGAGGTACTGGGAGCATTATGACGTCAGAGGGTGGGGGGGTTCCAGGGCTGTGGGACGCCCCATTGGTCCCCCGCAAAGCGACACCGCGCACCGCATCTCCCCCCCACCCGCACTCGGCTCCTCGGTCAATGATCAAGAACAGCGTCATATAAGAAATTTGATTTTCTCATCGCGACGGAAACGAAACTTTCTTCTAGTTAACCCAGTTTTCCCGGCGGAACCTTTCTTCCACCCCTGCTCACTGTAACAACACACACTTATTACAAAATTCCTCCTCTGCACCCCCTAACATAGTCACAAAATTATAATAAAATTTAATTTTAAACCAATATAAGTACGACGTTAAATAAGTCCTTGTGAATATTGAAATTTTTTGTAATTTTTCACATAAACCTTAGGTCTAAATAATAAATTTACCTAAACTCAAATTTTACATTTATTTTTCAAAAAAAAATTTATTTCTAAAAAATTAATTTTATAAATAAAAAAAAAATTAATAAGTAATAAATTTACTTAATACAAATATTCCTTGCAAATATTAATAATTTATTATGATAAATATATTGTAATATAATATGTTTAACTTTCATATTATTTTATTTTAATATTAAATAATAATGAACTTTAAATAAAAATATACTTTTTAAACATATGCCTACATTTTAGCAAAATGTGAACTTAACTAACAGTAGAGACAAACTAGAAAGAACAATCGATAATTTAGTTTATCTTGAGCGTTTCAATGACAAGTTATCATCACCAGTGTGTGGTGATTATATAGGCCTACTGTATTCCTAAAGTAGAAACTATAACTGAACTGTAACTGAAGTTATAGCGTATAATTATTCTAATTATACTATCTGATGATGGTAATATTTCTACCGAAACGTGCATGATAAAATAAACGGTTTGTGTTTAGGTGATAATATTATTATATTATTTTAATATTATAATATTTTGTTTAATTGGTGAGAAAGGAAAAGAAAAAATATCAGGCATTACTTAGAATGAGGCAAATGTTTGTTGAGCTTTGATGCTATTGATACAAGAATACTTTCGTAGTTTTTTCCAAATTCTAAAAATATATTTACTTTCAAATAAAATTAATACAAGGTACCACAAAAATTAAATTAAGATATTAATTTTATGCAAAATAATTTATTTTGTTTTTCATTACATTGAGGCTTTTTGTAAAGCACTGTCATTTAGGGCTTACTTGTTGATTTTATTAGTATTATTGAGACCTTGCAGTTCTTTTCAAAATAGTTCAATCAATTGCTCAACAGATCGAGATGCAAACTATTCTACAAGTTTTTACTATTTATACCTGTGTTATTGTGGTTGTTGTGTGTGATATTATATTTCAGTACGTTCAGTGATTTGCTGTATGTGTGTGTGTGTGTGTGTGTGTGTGTGTGTGTGTGTGCGCGCGCGCGCGCGCGTGTGTGTGTGTGTGTGTGTGTGTGTGCGTGCGTGTGTGTGTGTGCGTGTGTGTGTGTGTGTGTTCGTGTGTGCTTGTTATCGTACATTTTTTAACAATACTAAAGCAGCTCACACAATACACAAATAATCTAGGATCACAGAATCATACAACACTGCAACCACAGATGAACACGAATACAACTTCCCAGAACAAAAGTTCGTTCTGTGTCCAGAAGCTTTAAACAATGCACTGAACGATTACAATACGCTACAACAAAAGCATCTCACAGAACACACAAATAATCTAGACGCACAGAATCACCCTACACAACTACCACAGATGAACACCAATACAACTTCCCAGAACAAATAGTTCGTTCTGTGTCCAGAAGCTTTAAACAATCCACTGAACCATTACAAGACGTATATAAAAGTACAATCTTTAGGTCAGCTTTTTTAGCCAGGTAATTTACTTGTTAAATAACTACATTTCGATGACCATGTCATCGTCATCATCCTCAGAGGGCCCTACTACACTAAAAATACAATCTAGACAGTTTATTGGAATACATTTGGAAACCTATAAACGAATTTCCGTTTGTTTTGACATGGTGTGCTATTTGTTTAAATTTATATATATTACTATTATTATTTATATATGTGGATATTTTAATAGTACTTCTGTAAATATTCACTGTTTGTAAATCACCAGTTATAAAACGATCATAGTAATAAACTAGGTTTAATAGGTACATATACACTGTAGACACAAACAGATAAATCACGGCGCCGTGTAGGCAATTTAATGACAGTTGCGCCGTGGAAACGGTAAAGGTGGTGAGCTAAATACAAGAGTAAACGTGTAAAACGATCTAGTAATAAACTTGGTTTAATAGGTACATACACACTGTAGACACAAACAGGTAAGTCACGGCGCCGTGTAGGCAATTTAATGACAGTTGCGCCGTGAAAACGGTAAAAAAGGTGAGCTAAAGACAAGAGAGTAAACGTGTAAAACGATCTAGTAATAAACGTGGTTTATTAGGTACATACAAACTGTAGACACAAACAGGTAAGTCACGGCGCCGTGTAGGCAATTTAATAACAGTTTCTCCATGGAAAGGGTAAAGGTGAACTAAAGACAAGAGAGTAAACGTGTAAAACTGAATAATTATGACCTCAAGGCACTTATATAAAATTGCTAGAACCTTACTTTCTCCCACACATGGTCCTAACATAACATATTTGCATTCCAAGATAATAACATACAACATAATGAGCATAGTCGCGACACTGAAAGTAAGTAATACATCAGTTACCAAGATTTAAAACTTTACCGTAGATTTCAATGACCTTGGCTTAGGAACCTCTAACGATGATGATGATGATGATGACGACATGGTCTCCGAAATGTATATATGGGTTTAATTTTGGTAAGATTTGTGTTGGTTAATTCTGAATAACTTTTTGATATCGGGAACATTGTTACTGCTCGGATTATTGTTTAACATTATTGAGCAATTACGATTGAAATAATGCAATACAGGCGTACATTTGGCAAGGTGGCATTTGGTTTACGCGGTACTTTCACGGTTGGAACCCAATAGACCCGTGCGTCAGGTTACTAAGCGCAAATACCTTAAACAAAGCAGGGAAGGCGAGAAGGAGCAGGGAAGACTTTCCTTGAAAGGGTTGTCTAAAAGCTGCTCTAAGAGGATTTTCGTCCTGGCTGTGACAATAACACAAGCGTTTAAACACGCTAATCCTTTGCAGGAGGGAAGAAAGTCTGCAGGATTTATGCTACCGAAATATGGTGGCAGGAGCGACGCAAAATGTTGTAAGCGCATCGCGTTTGCAATTTCTATCAAAATCGGGCTCTTTGTTTATTGGGTTTAATATAAAACGGTCATTTTAAATTCGAGTGCATGATAAGTACAACATTGCGATGAAAAGAAATATTACTCATATAAAATGGCATTAACGTGTAAAAACAAATTTTAAAAATATTCAATTTAAAAAAAGTTTTTAATCATTGAAAACTAAATACAAATCTATTTTTTAGCCTTGAATTCCTGAACAGTTTATACCAGTTTTATTTTAAAACTTTATATATATATATATATATATATATATATATATATATATATATATATATATATATATATATATATATATATATATATATATAGGACAGATAGATATTACCAATATGTAAAATTATAAATTATATAATTAATTAATAGGTAAATAAATTAAATATAAATTATGCGTTAAAACAGCTTTTATGCTAACTGACCAAAACACATATAAAAATTGCTGTATGAAATTTTATTTTCACTTAATTCATGTATCACCTGCGCGTCTTATTGTGACTACCGTCATCTATGGGTTATTATTAACATCTATAATAATAATTTTTAATTTTAATATAAATGTTAGAATGGTCGGTTAGAAAAGTAGGAGGTCTTAGTTTTAATGGTTGTTTTTCAAAAATATTGACTTTGGCGCCTCCAATCGGGCTAAAATCATGCAGGAATCTTCAGTATGCAGGATTTCATTCAATAACCACCCAACGTTTCTAGACGATCGGATTACCGGTTGAGGAAGGCGATAGAGACATACGGACAAACATTCAATTTTATTTATATAGATATAATATTTGTGTTGCATTATTCTTACAATCAATCTAAGCTCTAAATATAATAAGAACCTACATCTTTTTTGCATTCTATTGGTTAGATTTGTCTTAGGTTAGATTCTATTGGTTAGATTTGTCTTAGGTTAGATTCTATTGGTTAGATTTGTATTAGGTAAAATTTACATGACTTTTATGAAATGACTTGGAAAATTCTTAACATGCTTAAATATTTAAAGCTTAAAAATTAGCTTCTCAAAAGAAAATAATTAAACCAAAATTTATTTGTATGTTAAACGTTTTTTTAAGTAAAAATTTAGTATTTGTTTTATTAAGCATACATTTTTCCGTATAAAATTTATTCCTTTATTTACGTAATTTATAAAGAGGGATAATATTTGTGTAACCAAATATAGACCATCTGATTTATTGGATTTACTGATTTAATAAATGTTAAAAATATTCATAAAAACAATTCTGTAAGATTTCATTTACTCTGAAATATCGCTTGAAATATGTGCCAGATATTCGAGTTTGTTCAGCGTGGAATTAAGTGAGTAAATATTCCTAGTGTCCGGTGTACACAGTGGTGAGAAGCTTAAGGTCTGCGCGGACGGGTATTGATTCAGATTTTCTAAGCAGCCGGTCACCTCAGGTTTTCCCTCCCCTCCTCACCCTTGCTCTTTAATTGTGCCTTTTGCCTGCTCTGAAATTCTCTTTTACACAACCACCCCTTTTCTCTGTACTAGGGTAAAAAGCCTAAAAGGGGTGGGCAATTTGTACAGGCTCGGAAAGGCCTCATTAGTTCCTGTCCACGACACGTGGTGCGCTGTGCGCTATCGTTGATTACAAACTCCAAAGGAGGCCTTTGGTTGTTAAATTTCAGCCTCGTCTGTTCTCGCCTGAAATCAATCGCCCAACCACCTCAAGAATGGAACTATAGGCTTTGAAATATCGCCTTGAATTATTCCTTGACGGTACAGGTGTTATGTTACTCTGTTAGTATTACACGGACAAACTATTCATGTAGTAAAGTTCTCTTAGCCAGTCACTACTAAATCTATGTTTTTGTAACCCATTATAATTGCAACTAGGCCTAAGTTACGATCCAACAAACCAAAAAATTGGTATTACCTTTTGTACAAATTACCCAAAAGTTCCTTTACAAATTTTAAACCATTTATATTACGTTTGTCCAGAAAATTTGCGAGATTAAGAGTAGGCCAACCAATTCTTTAAAAAGCAATCTAATCTTTAATTATAATTAGCTTAAATCAAAGTCGCAATAAGCTATTATATTATATAACTTTATTTACTCTTAAAGTCACAGAAATACCATAATAATAGTTAATGTATAATGAAAAACGCGTGAAAGTGCACGACGAACCCATTCCATTCCATAGTGCAACTATCGATATCCCATAGTGCAACTATCGATATCCCATAGTGCAAGTATCGATATCCCATAGTGCAGCTATCGATATCCCATAGTGCAACTATCGATATCCCATAGTACAAGTATCGATATCCCATAGTGTAACTATCGATATCCCATAGTGCAACTATCGATATCCCATTGTGCAACTATCGATATCCCATAGTGCAAGTATCGATATCCCATAGTGCAAGTATTGATATCTCATAGTGCAACTATTGATATTGCATAGTGCAAGTATCAATATCCCATAGTGCAAGTATCAATAACCCATAGTACAAGTATTCCAATATACGATATCGCTTAATATATAGATAAATGTGTTTGAAACATAATTTTCATATAACCTCTAAGGTGAGACAGAAATACCTCTAGCGTTAATAGAACCCCAGGTCTGGCTTTCGGAAAATATTGGAACAGAGAAAGATGTAAAGAGGGGACTAAGCCCCGTTAGAATTCCTAAGCGATGACAACACTTTGGGACAATTTACGGTATGTTATTAAATTCCTTCAATTAGCTCATACTCATCTGATGTATATCTTGTACAAATTTCTCTTCAATCGGTTAGAGGAAGGAGCATTAGAGGTCGGTATGATGGGGCACTCTGTGAGAGCAGATTGAGGGGACGGTATAAGAAATCAGTATAAAAGGGCAGATTTAGGTTGCGGTACAAGGAAGCAGTTTGAAGGGACAAAATGAGGGGCGGTATGAGGGGCAGTATGAGAGGCGGTATAAGGACGGCGGTAAGAGGGTTGGTATGAGGAAGCAGTATTAGGGAGGGTGGTATGAGGAGCATTATTAGGAGCGGTATGAAGGCGCGGTATGAGGTACAGCATTATAGAGCAATATGAGGTACAGTATTATAGGGCAGTATGAGGATGACAGTATTATAGGGCAGTATGAGGATGACAGTATTATAGAGCAATATGAGGGACAGTATTATAGAGCAATATGAGGGACAGTCTTATAGAGAAATATGAGTGACAGTATTATAGAGAAATATGAGGGACAGTATTATAGAGCAATATGAGGGACAGTATTATAGAGCAATATGAGGGACAGTATTATAGAGCAATATGAGGGACTGTATTATAGAGCAATATGAGGGACAGTATTATAGAGCAATATGAGGGACAGTATTATAGAGCAATATGAGGGACAGTATTATAGAGCGATATGAGGGACAGTATTATAGAGCAATATGAGGGACAGTATTATAGAGCAATATGAGGGACAGTATTATAGAGCAATATGAGGGACAGTATTATAGAGCAATATGAGGGACAGTATTATAGAGCAATATGAGGGACAGTATTATAGAGCAATATGAGGGACAGTATTATAGAGCGATATGAGGGACAGTATTATAGAGCAATATGAGGGACAGTATTATGGAGCGATATGAGGGACAGTATTATAGACCAATATGAGGGACAGTATTATAGAGCAATATGAGGGACAGTATTATAGAGCAATATGAGGGACAGTATTATAGAGCAATATGAGGGACAGTATTATAGGGCAGTATGAGGATGACAGTATTATAGAGCAATATGAGGGACAGTATTATAGAGCAATATGAGGGACAGTATTATAGAGCAATATGAGGGACAGTATTATAGAGCAATATGAGGGACAGTATTATAGAGCGATATGAGGGACAGTATTATAGAGCAATATGAGGGACAGTATTATGGAGCGATATGAGGGACAGTATTATAGACCAATATGAGGGACAGTATTATAGAGCAATATGAGGGACAGTATTATAGAGCAATATGAGGGACAGTATTATAGGGCAGTATGAGGATGACAGTATTATAGAGCAATATGAGGGACAGTATTATAGAGCAATATGAGGGACAGTATTATAGAGCAATATGAGGGACAGTATTATAGAGCAATATGAGGGACAGTATTATAGAGCGATATGAGGGACAGTATTATAGAGCAATATGAGGGACAGTATTATAGACCAATATGAGGGACAGTATTATAGAGCAATATGAGGGACAGTATTATAGAGCAATATGAGGGACAGTATTATAGAGCAATATGAGGGACAGTATTATAGGGCAGTATGAGGATGACAGTATGATTTATACCATAATGTTAGGAACATGAAACTCCTTTCTGAATATAGAGGGGGCCATTGCTCCTGCTTGAAGACCTTCTCTCTGTAGAGTAACTTACATAGTGAGACAGCTAGTGAGGCATAGTGGGTTTTATCACAACTCGTGAATAGTAGTTATAGCCTAACCAAAAAATAGGTTCAGAGGAAGTTAATAGAACACTTAATCTGATCAAAGGAACCAGCCGCTTTCTAATTTAAACCAGAAATAACATTGGAAGAACAAAGAATTTGTTTTCGCATAGTTACAGAGAGCTAACGTCAGATTAAATATTTTTTTGTTAAATAGGTTATCTATGAAATTAACTTGTATGACACGTCGATGATGACATTTTTTAAAACTGTATTATTTTATTAGAAGTCGCAAGTAACTGAAAATCATAATATTTTTCTTACAAGTTTTCAACATTCGCAAAGAGACTTCTCTATTACTTCCAGAATATATGGAATAATCAATTGTTCAACCAAACTTAGATTTATAACTCAGTAACGGTAAATATAAAAGTAAATAGGCTCCAAGGAAGTTAATAGAACACTTAATCTGATGAGATACTTATCGCCGAAAGGCTTTTCTAATTTAAACCAGAAATAACATTAGAAGAACGAAGAATTTGTTTTCGCATAGTTACAGAGAGCTAATGTCTAATTAAAAATTTCTATTTAATAGGTTATGTATCAAATTAACAAAAGAGGAATTGTAAAGTCAATTTCATAAACATTATGTTAATTTTTTTTAACTTAACCGATTTATTTTTCTGAAAGCTTAAAAAAAGTTTGAAAAATTTATGTTGGGCCTTTTTGTCATATCACAAAAAATATCAGCCCTTATTATGAAGTATGTTATATTGAACTTACAGTATGCAATAGTGGTGTATTATATATATATATATATATATATATATATATATATATATATATATATATAATTAATAAATTAAAAATATTTCAAAAACAAGAATAGTTTTAATGAATATATTTGTTCAAAGCTTTTCGCCGATAAAATAGTATCAGCATCTTCAGGAAAATAATAGATTATAATAATAGATTATTTTCCTGAAGATGCTGATACTATTTTATCGGAGAAAAGCTTTGAATAAATATATTCATTAAAAGTATTCTTGTTTTTGAAATATTTTTAATTTATTAACTATATTACAAGAAAACATATCACCATATTTAATATATATATATATATATATATATATATATATATATATATGTGTGTGTGTGTGTATGTGTGTGTGTGTGTAACATGAAGTTATTTCTGACATAAGAAACGAAATTGTTTGGAAGTAGAACATTTTACAACAAACAACTACCTTCTAGGCTACACAGGTCTCGTGATAATATTACCTTATTTCTTAGAGACGTAGAGCCACATTCTCCGAATAGTCTTTGTAACTTAAATGTAAACCTAATTCAATGATATAATAAGCACAGAATAAATGCGAAATTTTGTTTAGTAAATATAGATGTAAACCAAAAACAAATTATTGTTTGAATATTTAGAAAAACCTGGTATTAAAATTAGAGTTTTCCAATTATTACCATATAGACAAAAATCAATAATTTTTTTTAATAACAGGGGTATTTTACAAGCAGTATAATTAGGGCTGAATTCCAAGTATAATCGATATTTGTGAACATAATTATAACTTATTTGTATTTTACTCATTTATTTACAACAGTTAATAATAGATAAGATAGTTATTGTATTACAATGTTTAAGGAATGATACATTTTGTTTGTGAGACAAATATACTGTAGTACAATCTAGAAACTTCAGATAATTAATATGCAGAAACAATGGATTCATTGTTAATCTCACAAACATGTTTCGGCTCAATGCTTTCATACAGGATGAACTGTATTTTTCCAAACAACTATATATGTTAATAATTTTGATAGCATAGTTCCGAAACATTACCATTTTTATAAGTATTGTTTTTTTAATAAGAGTCAATTATTTCTAATTTTTAATAGGACCAATACACGTGTTTAAAACACACTATATAGAGGCATTGTCACATATCGTTTCGAATATGGAACCTCTAATTATCCTAAAATTAATTATTTCATAAGTTATTTTTATATTTATCTTTATTTATAAAAACAAGTACCTAAGATGTACCAAACGTTTTTTGAAGGTTATTCCTACTTAGATCAACAAAAAAATTTTTATTTAGTTACTTTTTAACAAATAATTACAATTAATGTAAGTAAAGGAACATAACCTATGCGTTAAAGCAGCTCTTCTACTACATAACCTATAATATAGAATCAGCTGTTTTATGAAATCATTCTATCACTTATTTTAGGCCAAATGCAGCTCTTCTACTACATAACCTATAACATAAAATCAGCTCTTTTATGAAATCGTATTGTATCACTTATTTTAGGCCAAATGGTAAAAGTAACTATATTGCATACCTTGCCCCTTTTTTAAACAGTGTTTCTCCCTTATAAAACTAATTCATTTCATAATAAATTAATTATTTAATATTTGAAAAAACAGTATTATCATCAATTGTCATTCCCTACAAGTTTTAAAAATGTATTTGAACTTGAGTGGATGAACAAAAACGTATTTTATTAACGATATAAAATTTGAACAAGATATAAATAGTGAGAGTGTGTACTAATAGAAGGCATTGAATAAAGAATGTATTCTAAATAATTTAAAAATTTTGAAAACTCTTAAAATTTTAAAAATTCTATTTACAAATTAAAAACGAAAAGGTATCGCACATGGCTCAGATGAATCTACAATATGATTATCTGTTCGGAGAAGGGAAGGTTGGGACAATTAAAGACTCCATTAAGGCGAAGTGGATGTCAGGTTAGGTTGAAGGAGGTGGTGTAACAGCGTCACAAGCCCTAACACAATTATGTGAGTGACACCTTCTCCTACGTACAGGGAATACATTAGTGAGCTATAGATATATAGTGCGAGGCGCACGTGCAGGTATATACTCAAAGAAATAATATAAACAAAAACCTTTTAAGGTCAACTCCTACTTAGGTCAACAAAGAAAAAAATAGTTACTTTTTATTAAATAATTATATATATTATAAATAAAGTATCATAACTTGTGCGTTAAAACAGCTGTTCTACCACATAACCTATGACATAAAATCAGCTGATTTATTAAATCAAATATTAGCACTTATTGTAATAAGAGAGACACGAAATATCTATATAGCGTACCTAGCCCCTTTTGTGTAAAGTTTTTCTTCCATTTAAAAACTAAAATTAATTCATTAAATTGAATTAATGAATTAAATTTTGAAAATACTGTGTTAACATCAATTGTCATCCATTACAAGTTTAAAATGTATATGAATTTAAGTGGATTGAAGAAATATTTTTGGAGAGACCGGAAATCTTCCCAAAATATCGTTCTCTAAATTAACTCTACATTATAGACCCACGTTCTTCTTTAAGAGGCTTAACTTTTTGAATGCTATAGTTCAAAGCTGAAAAACCAATGATGAACTTTTTGAAAAATGTGTTATTTTAATAGAAGTCGCAAGTAACTGAAAATCATAATATGTTTCTCACAAGTTTTCAACATTCGCAAAGAAACTTCTCTATTATTTCCAGAAAATCTGAAATAATCAATTGTTCAACCAAACTTAGATTTATAACTCAATAACGGTAAACATAAACTCCGAATCAATGGTTTATTTCTTCTTAAGCGTTTCATTGAAAAATCATCATCATTATCATTATCAGTGATTATTATTAAATTAGACCTAACCTTCATCAAGAAGGCGACTTTATAACAGTTTTCTTTGCTATATATAATTTATTCTTATATAGAAAATATGTTCACATAATATTAATTTTAATATTCATGTCATGACCGTTTTACTATTTACTTATTTCACGTACAATATTTCTATTATTTACAAAAACTTTAAATTTGTTAATATATATATATATATATATATGTGTGTGTGTGTGTGTGTGTGTGTGTGTGTGTGTGTGTGTGTGTGTGTGTGTGTGTGTGTGTGTGTGTGTGTGTGTGTGTGTGTGTGTGTGTGTGTGTGTGTGTGTGTGTGTGTGTGTGTGTGTGTGTGTGTGTGAGAGAGAGAGAGAGAGAGAGAGAGAGTGTGTGTGTGTGTGTGTGTGTGTGTTTGTGTGTGTTTGTATTACTGTATTAATTATAACATTACGCTTTATTTCCTATTTTCTTCAGAATTTTTTTGTTACCGATTCAGTGTAGCACCACTGTTAGTGTTCTGAAATTGCCCACACAGCCCCTTGTTTTATGTTTGTAATGCTTGAAAATGTTCAGCCACATTTACCAGTATGTTTGTTGCATGTATACTAAATTATCAAAAATACGCAGTTGAGAATGACATGTACAAACGTAAAGAAACAAGCTGTAACTAAATTGTTTTTAATAAGGCATGAAAATATCAGTTTATTTGTATAATTAAAAAAGGTTTAGTATACTTAATTTTGTTATTAAATATCGAAAAACTAAACATTGATATCGAAATTTGGAAAATAAGGCAAAAAATTAATTTCGCCTATTCACTTATTGTCAATGCATGTATTTCAGCAGTTGGGAATATCTATGATTTTATTTAAAAAGATGTTATAAGAGCAATAACAAAACGGCCAACTTATAACGTAGGCAAGTCACTTAGTAGCAATTCTTTAAATCTAATTTATGATTTATAAAATTTGTATGAAATACTGAGAAACTCTACAAAATACGTTTGTAACACTTCATTAGTAAGGCATATTTTAAATTAGAACTGATTGTTAAATATTGATTGAAAAAAATATTGTGTTTTAAAATATTATAAAATGCCCAATGATATATATCTTTATTAAAACTTGGCAGTTATGCTTATTTGAATAATTAAAGGTTCTACAACTCACATGTAGATGGTGCTAGCTGTGTAAATCCCTTAATGTGTTACAAGTACATATAATGTTGAAATAGTCTCGTTGGTACACTCTGGCGGTGGTATTTAACACTAAGTACAGGGTGATTCCCTTCAACCCTTCCAGAGCGCACCGCTGGACACTGTCCACTGTGAGTTCAGTCAATTTATTTAATGGCTCTCAATCCTAATCAGACTTACAAACCTTTTCTATCATCTGTGGTTGCCATTGTATATAAACCATGAATTTGTATTTGTAACTAGATTTGTTTAAGCCTTGAACATAAAATAAATGACGTTTTTATTCCTATGTATTAATAAATAATTATTACCTGTTGGTAAAATTTATTTCAACGAATATTTTTTGTGTGAATTATTGAAATCTTTTATTAGTGGATTTTTTATAAACTATGAGTGTTCTGTGTGTGTGTGAGAGAGAGAGAGAGAGAGAGAGAGCTTTCACTGTATATAACTATTTTAGCTTAAATTGAGTGATAGCGTATGATTTCATGTAACAGCTGATTTTATGTTATAGGTTATCATGTGTAACAGATTTTTTATCACGTAATTTGAGTTACTTTATTTATTGTACATTATTAAATTTAAATGTAATTATTCAATACTCTATCAAACATTCTTTTAACATATTAACCTATCTTGCAATAAATTCACCACAAATAGTTCAATATGATGATGTCGAGTTGAATATTTTTATTTCAATTTATTAGATGAAAACTTTCGTAGGCCTGACTGTCACTTTTTAGGAAATGCTTCAATTTGATTCGCTTGGCAAATGTTCTATTCAGTACGTTTTCCAATATCTTTCAAAGGTTTTCTATTGACCACATTATTTTACTACTAACCACAATAACTAGGTTCTACTAAAACTTCCATTAACCACATTATTTTATTACTAACCACAATATTATATTCTACTCAAACTTCCATTAACCACATTATTTTATTACTAACCACAATAATTAGATTCTACTAAAACTTCCATTAACTACATTATTTTATTACTAACCACAATAACTAGGTTCTACTAAAACTTCCATTAACCACATTATTTTATTACTAACCACAATAACTATATTCTACTAAAACTTCTATTAACCACATTATTTTATTACTAACCACAATAACTATATTCTACTAAAACTTCTATTAACCACATTATTTTATTACTAACCACAATAACTATATTCTACTAAAACTTCCATTAACCACATTACTTTATTACTAACCACAATAATTAGATTCTACTAAAACTTCCATTAACTACATTATTTTATTACTAACCACAATAACTAGGTTCTACTAAAACTTCCATTAACCACATTATTTTATTACTAACCACAATAACTATATTCTACTAAAACTTCTATTAACCACATTATTTTATTACTAACCACAATAACTATATTCTACTAAAACTTCCATTAACCACATTACTTTATTACTAACCACAATAACTAGATCCTACTAAAAGTTCCATTAACCACATTATTTTATTACGAACCAGAATAATTAGATTCTGCTAAAACTTCCATTAACCAAATTATTTTATTACTAACCACAATAACTATATTCTACTAAAACTTCTATTAACCACTTTTTTTATAACTAACCACAATAACTAGATTCTAATAAAACTTTTTTTTACCCACATTCTACAAATAAATTACACAGGCCTACAAAAAAAAAAAATTTTTTTTTGGTGCCTAGGATTTTAGAACCGATTTTAGTAATATTTGGGGCGCTGAATCCAAATATGAAATCAGTTTTTCTCTACCAGCTCTACTTTTTCAGATAATCGTTTTTTTAATGTGCAGTTAAACGCAAAATGTTCAGTTTTAACTGTATTTTGTGCAGTTCTAAAGCTCATATACATATATTGCTTACATACAAGCTTATCTTGGATACTTTGGTGTTAGGCTTGGTGATCAGGATAAAACGTGGGCACCTCATCAGGTCTGTAAAACTTGTACAGAACATTTACGACAGTGTACTACCGGGAAAAGAAAAAGTCTGAAATTCTAAAAGTTATGAAGCAGTTTGTAAAGGCTCTTGATATGAACGGATCATGCTTTTCATATGTAGAAATGAAAATGCCTCAGTTGAGTACGGAAAACATTAAAGCAGGAATATTTGATGGACCACAAATTAGACAACTCATTAAGGGTCTTGACTTCGAAAATTCAATGAACGAGACTGATCGAAATGCATGGATTTCATTTGTTGCAATTGTCAAATATTTTCTGTGCAAGCACAAAGCTGAAAACTATGTTGAAATGGTAAATGAGATGCTAAACAGTTTCAAATCACTTGGCTGTAACATGAGCATTAAGGTGCACTATTTACACAGCCACTTAGATAGTTCTCCTGACAATTTAGGAGACACCAGTGAGGAACAAGGTGAAAGATTTCCCCAGGATACAAATCACTTGGCTGTAACATGAGCATTAAGGTGCACTATCTACAAAGCCACTTAGATAGTTTTCCTGAAAATGTAGGAGACCAGTGAGGAACAAGGTGAAAGATTTCCCCAGGATACAAATCACTTGGCTGTAACATGAGCATTAAGGTGCACTATTTACACAGCCACTTAGATAGTTCTCCTGACAATTTAGGAGACACCAGTGAGGAACAAGGTGAAAGATTTCCCCAGGATACAAATCACTTGGCTGTAACATGAGCATTAAGGTGCACTATCTACAAAGCCACTTAGATAGTTTTCCTGAAAATGTAGGAGACCAGTGAGGAACAAGGTGAAAGATTTCACCAGGATATTAAAACTATGGAGGATCGCTACAAAGGAAGATGGGATACACACATGATGGTAGATTACTGCTGGAGTTTAAAAAGGGACTGTTTTAATTTACATTCAAGAAAGTCAAGAAAAAGAAGCTTCCGTAGTGTTCAGTGACTATACCTGGTTTGATTGTTTTATGTAGACGATGATGTTTTTTCGGTTTCTGTATATAATAATATTTGTATAATGTAATAAAATAAAAATATAATTATAATATAGTAATAAAAATTTAGTGTTGAGTGTTTAATTTGATCTACTGATTTAACTTAAAATAGTGTAGCGTTTATTTCACTAAAATGTTATATCTTAAACATTTGAGCTCCTAGGCAAAAACTAATGCCATATTTGAATTCAGGGCATCAAATTCATATAATATCAGCTCTTAATACCCCGGCACCAAAATAGCTGTTGGTCAGTGTTATTTACTTCTGTCGGCCAGTCCCGCTACCCGCCACCTGCCACATTATTATAGGCCCTATATATATATATATATAAGTTACGTGTTTTTTGTTAGGCACATATATATATATATATATATATATATATATATATATATATATATATATATGTATATATATATGTAGCCTATATTTCCTTAAATAATACTTCACATAGTAAAACCATTTTATTTTTTTTAACAATTGCAATATTTTACAGCTTCCTTTAACTATGTTTCTGAATTACAAATATTTTCCTCTAGGCCTTCATAGCACTAATGCCATACATTTTCTGAAAATAAATACCATGATCTGTTCACAATTACACGGAAATAAACAACATAAATCTACAAAATAAACAAAAATGAAGAAAATTTAGGTTTAAAATGAACAAAATAAAAATGTTTTAAAGAAATATAAACTACCTTTTCGACATATTCTGGCAATTAGGTAGCACTGTCAAGTAATAAGAAATTATTAATATATGTGTTGAAAATACTCCAAAAATGTAGACATTTGCTTGGAAGTTACCATTCACTATTAAACAAGAATACATAGTAAACAATAGAATTGTATAAAGATAAATTGAATTATTATTTTTTTAATTTATTAAATTTGCTGGAAGAAAATTCAAGAAAGATAAATCAGTTTAGGTATCATCACATTTTTATGTATTTTGCCTCTGAATGCTACAAAAACAGGTTGTATTCATCCGCCAACTCATATGACCATATAAATGCAACAATCAACTGCTGTTAGTGGAGGCTTCGTGGTCAGCTTTGCTTCCTGGGGGTCAAACAGTTTTTGCCACAACCACATGCTGAATCCAAACGTCCACTAAGTAGCCAAAGAACAAACTTTGAGGTTAGGCGTACTTAACTTTCAAACATTTAGTTTTTAAATCTCTTTATACCACAACTTCAGAGACTTGTTCATAATACGTTTAGTTTTAAAATTGTTAAACTATTTAATAACAGTAAGAATTATAAAAATATAATTTAAAATAGCAATCACTTTAGTTTATGGAATGTCTACAGTATAAATACTTTTGTTGGTAATTTTTACTTTTTAAGTATTTTAGAATGGTCTAAGACAATTCTGCTGTTTATCGCCCACTTTATTTAAGATCTATCTGCACCGATCCCTGGAGAAATATCGGGATAAGGGTGTGATAGGATAGGCTATTTACACTGTCCTTCACGGATGGTCAAATCGTGATAGCGGAAGACGACTACGGTTATTGTTATATGATAAAAAAAAAAACTGCTTGAGAAATATGAGGCAGCAGGCTTACTAATGGACATTGCAACATGTGAATATCTAATAGTAGGCAAAGACGAGATTTGCGACCTTAGTTTAGAAAACAGCGAAATCATGGGGGTACAAACTTGCAAACAGCTGAAGGCGATCTCTTATAAGAAATGCGATAGTAGTGATGATATCAGGGAAGAATAAAAAAGGGCAGGGCAGTGACATGAACCTTAAACTCTCTTCACTGGCAAAGACAATCACGAAAGGAACAAGGAAACACATTTATAAAAGTATTGCTCAGAGCGTTACACTCTACGGTTCAGAGGTGTGGGATGTTACCTAAGCTAGTAATAGCAAACTAGTCACTATGGAAATGGATTATTTACGACAAAGTTGAGGTAAGTCAAGAAATGGAAGTAACGAAATGGAAGTGGATAAAGGAAAGGGAGGAGATAGAAAGGAGGCAATTGGCAAGGTTTGGGCATTTAAAGAGGGTCTCAGGAGACCGGTGATCCGGAAAGGTACTAGAGTGGATTCTCTGTGAGAGAGAACGGCCATGACGAGGTTGGCGTGATGGCATCGATGAAGCAATAACTGCAAGAAACCTAGAAGAGTCATTAACATATGGGAGAAGAAATCTAAAATTGGGGGCGGAGAGGTGTCGACAGCTGAAATAGATCCGTTATATACAGTGGTGGCTATAAGGCCCCCGCCGGGCGAGAAAGCCCCGGGCCCAAAATAACCCCCAAATGTCTCAACAAAATTTAACAAATATCAAGCGTAAATGGAAATGGAAACACCATAGTAACCGCCGACCGTACGCACTTGTCGGTGCTGCATGCTGCTATTGCACTGAAATAAATCCATTTCTATTTTAGTATTAAAAAATTTACTAATTTGGTGTAAGGCGATGTTATGGAAAAAATATTAAATTGGGTATTATATTTGTATAAATATTATGCCACTCTAGCATAGCCCTAACTTATATAAAAATTGTATGTTCTTATGACAGAATAGTAGAAGTTCCATACCAATTTTACAACGAAACCTATGCCAGCCTCCGCTGCAAAACGGCAAAAATATATAACCCCATATAATGTTCTTATGTTGTTAGGCTGTCCATTACGTTAATGTTTATATAGTTTTTTCGGTCATAGACCATAGTATTATAATAGGCCTAGTAAGAGAAAATATTATAGGTTTTGTATTGCATCTTATAAACACATTTTATTAAAGGAGGCCCATATTTCTTCTCGCAAGGGGGCACGATCGTTTACCACCATCACTAGTTGTATATAAAGTAATTTGTACCTTATGGTAGAGATTTTAATGGAACTAAACTTTGCTTGCAGGTTCTTAATTCTTTTTTAATTTCATTATAATATTTCTGTGTTCTACGTTCCGTTAAGTTAGGGTAGGTTAGGTTAGGAAATTTAGGGCATTGTTAGTACAGGTAGGTTGAGGTTAGGAAATTTAGAGGATTGTTAGTACAGGTAGGTTAAGGTTAGGAAATTTAGAGCATTGTTAGTACAGGTAGGTCAAGGTTAGGAAATATAGAGCATTGTTAGTACAGGTAGGTTAAGGTTAGGAAATTTAGAGCATTGTTAGTACTGGTAGGTTAAGGTTAGGAAATATAGAGCATTGTTAGTACAGGTAGATTAGGTTACGAAATATAGAGCATTGTTAGTACAGGTGGGTTAAGGTTAGGAAATATAGAGCATTGTTAGTACAGGTAGGTTAGGTAAGGAAATATAGAGTATTGTTAGTACAGGTAGGTTAAGGTTAGGAAATATAGAGCATTTTTAGTATAGGTAGGTTAGGTTAGGAAATACAGAGCATTGTTAGTACAGGTAGGTTAGGTTAGGATATATATAGCATTGTTAATACAGGTATGTTAAGGTTAGGAAATATAGAGCATTATTAGTACAGGTATGTTAGGTTAGGAAATATAGAGCATTGTTAGTACAGGTAGGTTAAGTTAGAAAATATAGAGCATTGTTAGTACAGGTAGGTTAGGTTAGGAAATATAGAGCATTGTTAGTACAGGTAGGTTAGGTTCGGAAATATAGAGCATTGTTAGTACAGGTAGGTTAAGGTTAGGAAATATAGAGCATTGTTAGTACAGTTAGAGAAAGGATAGGAAATATAGAGCATTGTTAATACAGGTAGGTTAGGTTTGGAAATATAGAGCATTGTTAGTACAGGTAGGTTAAGGTTAGGAAATATAGAGCATTGTTAGTACAGGTAGGGTGAGGCTAGGAAATATAGAGCATTGTTAGTACAGGTAAGTTAGGTTAGGAAATTTAGAGCATTGTTAGTACCGGTAGGTTAAGGTTAGGAAATATAGAGCATTGTTAGTACAGGTAGGTTAAAGTTAGGAAATATAGAGCATTGTTAGTACAGGTAGAGAAAGGCTAGGAAATATAGAGCATTTTTAGTATAGGTAGGTTAGGTTAGGAAATATAGAGCATTGTTAGTACAGGTAAGTTAGGTTAGGAAATTTAGAGCATTGTTAGTACAGGTAGGTTAAGGTTAGGAAATATAGAGCATTGTTAGTACAGGTAGATTAAGGTTAGGAAATATAGAGCATTGTTAGTACAGGTAGGTTAAGGTTAGGAAATATAGAGCATTGTTAGTACAGGTAGGTTAGGTTAGGATATATATAGCATTGTTAATACAGGTATGTTAGGGTTAGGAAATATAGAGCATTATTAGTACAGGTATGTTAGGTTAGGAAATATAGAGCATTGTTAGTACAGGTAGGTTAAGTTAGAAAATATAGAGCATTGTTAGTACAGGTAGGTTAGGTTAGGAAATATAGAGCATTGTTAGTACAGGTAGGTTAGGTTCGGAAATATAGAGCATTGTTAGTACAGGTAGGTTAAGGTTAGGAAATATAGAGCATTGTTAGTACAGTTAGAGAAAGGCTAGGAAATATAGAGCATTGTTAATACAGGTAGGTTAGGTTCGGAAATATAGAGCATTGTTAGTACAGGTAGGTTAAGGTTAGGAAATATAGAGCATTGTTAGTATAGGTAGGGTAAGGCTAGGAAATATAGAGCATTGTTAGTACACGTAAGTTAGGTTAGGAAATTTAGAGCATTGTTAGTACCGGTAGGTTACGGTTAGGAAATATAGAGCATTGTTAGAACAGGTAGGTTAAGGTTAGGAAATATAGAGCATTGTTAGTACAGGTAGAGAAAGGCTAGGAAATATAGAGCATTTTTAGTATAGGTAGGTTAGGTTAGGAAATATAGAGCATTGTTAGTACAGGTAAGTTAGGTTAGGAAATTTAGAGCATTGTTAGTACAGGTAGGTTAAGGTTAGGAAATATAGAGCATTGTTAGTACAGGTAGATTAAGGTTAGGAAATATAGAGCATTGTTAGTACAGGTAGGTTAAGGTTAGGAAATATAGAGCATTGTTAGTACAGTTAGAGAAAGGATAGGAAATATAGAGCATTGTTAATACAGGTAGGTTAGGTTTGGAAATATAGAGCATTGTTAGTACAGGTAGGTTAAGGTTAGGAAATATAGAGCATTGTTAGTACAGGTAGGGTGAGGCTAGGAAATATAGAGCATTGTTAGTACAGGTAAGTTAGGTTAGGAAATTTAGAGCATTGTTAGTACCGGTAGGTTAAGGTTAGGAAATATAGAGCATTATTAGTACAGGTAGGTTAAGGTTAGGAAATATAGAGCATTGTTAGTACAGGTAGAGAAAGGCTAGGAAATATAGAGCATTTTTAGTATAGGTAGGTTAGGTTAGGAAATATATAGCATTGTTAGTACAGGTAAGTTAGGTTAGGAAATTTAGAGCATTGTTAGTACAGGTAGGTTAAGGTTAGGAAATATAGAGCATTGTTAGTACAGGTAGATTAAGGTTAGGAAATATAGAGCATTGTTAGTACAGGTAGGTTAAGGTTAGGAAATATAGAGCATTGTTAGTACAGGTAGGTTAGGTTAGGATATATATAGCATTGTTAATACAGGTATGTTAAGGTTAGGAAATATAGAGCATTATTAGTACAGGTATGTTAGGTTAGGAAATATAGAGCATTGTTAGTACAGGTAGGTTAAGTTAGAAAATATAGAGCATTGTTAGTACAGGTAGGTTAGGTTAGGAAATATAGAGCATTGTTAGTACAGGTAGGTTAGGTTCGGAAATATAGAGCATTGTTAGTACAGGTAGGTTAAGGTTAGGAAATATAGAGCATTGTTAGTACAGTTAGAGAAAGGCTAGGAAATATAGAGCATTGTTAATACAGGTAGGTTAGGTTCGGAAATATAGAGCATTGTTAGTACAGGTAGGTTAAGGTTAGGAAATATAGAGCATTGTTAGTATAGGTAGGGTAAGGCTAGGAAATATAGAGCATTGTTAGTACAGGTAAGTTAGGTTAGGAAATTTAGAGCATTGTTAGTACCGGTAGGTTACGGTTAGGAAATATAGAGCATTGTTAGAACAGGTAGGTTAAGGTTAGGAAATATAGAGCATTGTTAGTACAGGTAGAGAAAGGCTAGGAAATATAGAGCATTTTTAGTATAGGTAGGTTAGGTTAGGAAATATAGAGCATTGTTAGTACAGGTAAGTTAGGTTAGGAAATTTAGAGCATTGTTAGTACAGGTAGGTTAAGGTTAGGAAATATAGAGCATTGTTAGTACAGGTAGATTAAGGTTAGGAAATATAGAGCATTGTTAGTACAGGTAGGTTAAGGTTAGGAAATATAGAGCATTGTTAGTACAGTTAGAGAAAGGATAGGAAATATAGAGCATTGTTAATACATTTAGATTAGGTTTGGAAATATAGAGCATTGTTAGTACAGGTAGGTTAAGGTTAGGAAATATAGAGCATTGTTAGTACAGGTAGGGTGAGGCTAGGAAATATAGAGCATTGTTAGTACAGGTAAGTTAGGTTAGGAAATTTAGAGCATTGTTAGTACCGGTAGGTTAAGGTTAGGAAATATAGAGCATTGTTAGTACAGGTAGGTTAAGGTTAGGAAATATAGAGCATTGTTAGTACAGGTAGAGAAAGGCTAGGAAATATAGAGCATTTTTAGTATAGGTAGGTTAGGTTAGGAAATATAGAGCATTGTTAGTACAGGTAAGTTAGGTTAGGAAATTTAGAGCATTGTTAGTACAGGTAGGTTAAGGTTAGGAAATATAGAGCATTGTTAGTACAGGTAGATTAAGGTTAGGAAATATAGAGCATTGTTAGTACAGGTAGGTTAAGGTTAGGATATATATAGCATTGTTAATACAGGTATGTTAAGGTTAGGAAATATAGAGCATTATTAGTACAGGTATGTTAGGTTAGGAAATATAGAGCATTGTTAGTACAGGTAGGTTAAGTTAGGAAATATAGAGCATTGTTAGTACAGGTAGGTTAGGTTCGGAAATATAGAGCATTGTTAGTACAGGTAGGTTAAGGTTAGGAAATATAGAGCATTGTTAGTACAGTTAGAGAAAGGCTAGGAAATATAGAGCATTGTTAATACAGGTAGGTTAGGTTCGGAAATATAGAGCATTGTTAGTACAGGTAGGTTAAGGTTAGGAAATATAGAGCATTGTTAGTATAGGTAGGGTAAGGCTAGGAAATATAGAGCATTGTTAGTACAGGTAAGTTAGGTTAGGAAATTTAGAGCATTGTTAGTACCGGTAGGTTACGGTTAGGAAATTTAGAGCATTGTTAGTACAGGTAGGTTAAGGTTAGGAAATATAGAGCATTGTTAGTACAGGTAGATTAAGGTTAGGAAATATAGAGCATTGTTAGTACAGGTAGGTTAAGGTTAGGAAATATAGAGCATTGTTAGTACAGGTAGGTTAGGTTAGGAAATATAGAGCAATGTTAGTACAGGTAGAGAAAGGCTAGGAAATATAGAGCATTGTTAGTACAGGTAGGTTAGGTTGGGAAATATAGAGCATTGTTAGTACAGGTAGGTTAGGTTAGGAAATATAGAGCAATGTTAGTACAGGTAGAGAAAGGTTAGGAAATATAGAGCATTGTTAGTACAGGTAGGTTAGGTTAGGAAATATAGAGCATTGTTAGTACAGGTAGGGTAAGGCTAGGAAATATAGAGCATTGTTAGTACAGGTAGGTTAGGTTAGGAAATATAGAGCAATGTTAGTACAGGTAGGTTGAGGTTGGGAAATATAGAGCATTATTAGTACATTTATGTTAGGTTAGGAAATATAGTGCATTGTTAGTACAGGTAGGTTAAGTTGGGAAATATAGAGCATTATTAGTACATATGGTACAAGGTTTTGTACAGAAACGCCTGCTCAGTTAAAAAGTGCGAGAGCAGAATCACATAAATCAAGGGTACCTACTCTCTTTGGTTGTTATTAGGTTAGGCTAAACGTTACAGCTTTTTATTACATTCATTCTATTAGTTCACACCTTCCTCATATATATATTATTATATATATTATATATATAAAACACAAAATATATATTTTCATCCAGTCAAGAGTTCAAATACATTTTTTTAAATATGTAGTGGATGAGACCAGATGTTAAGACTGTCTTTTTAAATAATTATTCTTTAATTAAATTTAATTCATTAATCTTACATGGGAGAAAACATTTTACAAAAGGGGTAAAGTATGCAAACATAGTTACTTTGTTCAATTTTTCTTAAAAAAAGTGATAAGATATGATTCCATAAAACAGCTGATTTTATGTTATAGGTTATGTAGTAGAACAGCTGTTTTAACGCCGAGGTCAAGTTACTTCATTTATATTAATTGTAATTATTTAATAAAAGTTCCTAGATTCATATTTTCTTTGTTGATCTAATTAATAGGGCCTAACTGTTTTTAATAAATTTTGTTTATAATACTTGAATATGTGATTACTTAATAATTTAATGTACGCTATAATAAAGTATACGTTTTGTATCAATTACCAGTTCTGTCCTTTGTTACATAGGTAACCATAATCATTCGTTATCGATTAACATTAAAGCTGAACAGTGTTTCGAAAAGAAAATAAATTGTACAAAACACACAAAAATGTAACTAGCAAAACATGTCCGACAGTAAACATTTTATTACGCCATTTCCCCGTGTAATATCGTTTGTACCGTAACTCGTATGTTTGACTGTCTGCCAGGGGTGGTTTCCGCCCCTGAGGGCTTTAAAAGTCAATTAAAGCGCGCCGTTTGTTTAAACTAAACAATTTCCGTAATATTTCCGTGCTGCTTGGCCTCAGGACGCGCAGCTTCTTGCTTGGTTTGTTTTGGACGGATTGACTGGTACAACACACTTGCGCCATTCACGGCCCCTCCACCTAAAATTGAACCTAGATAGCGTTTCAGTTAGCGTTTAATGTGTTTAACGAAATTCATCTCGGTTAGATACCGTCAATAAAAATGATTACTTTTCCATTAAAATGGCAATTTTAGTATTAGTAGGAACTAATAATTATTATTCTGTATTTATTAAATAATTTCAAAATAATAAAAATTACAATTTCTTATACAAACATAAAAGTACCATAGGTTATAAAATTATCTATAAAATACATTTTCAAAGAGTTCGTAATAAGTTCTACGTCATGCTATACTGCAACTAAAATGTTTTAGCGGTACAATTTATTAGGTCAGGGGAATTATAATTTTACCAAGCACCCCTTTTGAAATCTAACAAACCTACCGTTCTCCTACATTGTTATTTTGTTTTAAACATAGAATAAAATTTTTAATTGTAACATTATTCTGGAAGAGGTTATTTAAATAAAAACGAAAAGTGGTTTCATTATTCCCACCGCGTCAGTTTAATTTAATTTTTAATAACTTTTAGAACAAGAAATATTTAAAATTAATATCTGAAACCTAATTGGAAGGGATGAGGCTGTCTCTGCTAATGTATTATTGAACCAAGGTTATACAACAGTTCAAGACATGTTGTACTATATAAAGAGGTACGATATGAAGAACTACAGTAAAGGGAGGGAGCGAAAAAGGATAAGATAATTTGCTGAACCTATTTGTGGTCCTACCAACAGGCCTTGGGGGTTTAACTGCACTTACTAATTAAATTAATAACATCTGGTCTGAAAGGAAATCCTAATGGGAGAACAGCTTTCCTGCTTTTCAGATAAAATACTCATCTCTTACCCCAATTAAGAGCAGGTCTACTTTAGAAGAGTGACTCTGGAAACACACTGCCGTAGTCTCCTCTTCTCCTTGTACTAGAAGATCACTATGCACGTAACTTTGACCTACTTAATACCAACTTCCTTACCTTCCCTGTTTTCTTACACGCAATATACCGTGTAAACTCCACTTAAAGACCTTCATAGGTGGTAAGACCTTTCACATATGATTCAATGACCCTCCTATCTACCCTAAAAGGGGTTTTGTTCCTATCTATAATAAAAATTCTACGTTCTAACTGGTCTATTATAAAGCAATTTCAACCTACATAACTATTTATAGATTCACACACATTATGGCTACTAATTTTTTTACATTCAATATTTTTAATACCATCCAAACACTTTTAATTAATTTTGGGCAGTAGCTTTACAACTAACACCACGGTCACTGTCTTCCACGCTGTCATTAAAGCTTTACTCTATACAGTAGGCCTATATTACAAACTCTGACTTTCTCAAAACCTTTATATATAAGACTTGTCGCTTGTATTAGTTTTTATCCGCTTATTTCTAAAATACTCTAGGCTTCATAAAGTGGTATATTGTTCTCTCCGATCAAGAGTAGAAAAACTGTACTTGTCATATCGTGTGCCATAAATAGCTTACTCATATGTGCCATAAATATTGACAATAACGTAGAACTCTTCGAAACGAGTTTCAGATAAATATAAACTCTCACACACACACACACACACACACACACATATATATATATATATATATATATATATATATATATATAGAGAGAGAGAGAGAGAGAGAGAGAGAGAGAGAGAGAGAGAGAGAGAGTATTGTATTGTGTGTTTGAGTCTTGTTTAAAAATTTAATAATTACAACTACTCATAAAATAGGGGGAAAACGTGTTTAACACTACACATTTTTTTAATTTTATTCCTATGCAATTTGTTAAGCACAATAGACAAAGAGCAAAGCCATGGGCGTGTTGTTGGAGCATGGAGGGAAGCGATAATGTCGGTAAAAGAGGTAGGCAATATTACCTGCTTACCTGCTATTAAAGCCGATAATATGGACTTGTGGACTAAGCGGCTTACACCTGGTTGCTATGGGCACCCGCTAAAGCCCCACTCGTTTTGCCTGCGCGGAGCAGGATTCGCGATTTAGTTTACAAGTACTCAACTGGATTTGTGACGTCAGCAACTGCTTTCAATTCGGTGCGATGTGTTTTCAAATTTACAGCGTTTCGAAAGTCTTTCAATACAAAAATATTGCTTGCATTTTTTACTAAAATTGAGAGAAATTGTTAATTTTAGGTATTGTCCGGAGGTAAATGCCTTACCTACACACCTATTTAAATTAAACAATAACTTATATAAATCTGGTGAATTTAGATGTTTATGAAAAGATACTACTGTAAAATGAATTAGGCTATTATATACAATCAGCTTTTAAGTTCATTAGGTCAGATGTTAAATGTATGTCCTTAGAAAGATTATTTAAGCTTTAACACAAATTCTAAAGCTTTCAAAATAATTATAATTAATTATAAAATCAAAACAAATTATCAGTAATTAGTGACTGTATATTTGGCCATATAGTCACAAGTTTCGATATTAAGAAAAAGGCGATTAGTTATGGCCAATTAACTCTTATTTCAACTAAACAACGACGATTCCACGATTATTTTTCTTCTTCAGGCCAGCGCTGAAATGACGTTATAACCTAGGTACCAAAACTAAAATCTGCGACCAATTTAAGTGGTTCTTATTTGAATGTTAAATAAACGTGAGCTTTGAAGTAACTTCTAAACTTCGGAAAACTGTTTGTAAATCAAGGCTTCTTCTAAACAGCCTCGATTAAAATAAATTTATTGATACAGAAGAAAATTAGTGATTTTCTCTAACTCCAAGTCAAAGATATTCTCCTCAACACCCTCCTCTCTTCCTTTCATTCTCCCCTTCTATCTTTCCCTTTCTCTCGCTCTTCATCTTTCCTCCTTTTTCTGTTTCTTTTAAAACAACCGCAACTACCCACACGCATTCACTCTTACCCACACGCGCGCACGGTTACACACACAAGCTCACACAAAAACCTCACACACAAACTATACGAATTGATTTAATGTAAACACGCCAAGCAAGTAAAGGAACATGTATTAAACAAGCCTTTTTCCAATTTCAGGGTGAGTTCTTACCAGATAACTTGAAAGGAAGACTCTCGGCCACTCGATGAGGGTCAAAAGCCGTCCCAAAGGGAAATGGACGGGGTCCGAAATGAAAGGGATGGAACTGCTGGTGTCCTGTAACAAAGAAACCAATAACACATCAACGTAAGGCTTCAACCCTGTGCCGTGTAACTTCTGGAAACATTAATACTTCTAAGGAAAACTCCAGTTATACTAAAGTATTATTTAGTTAGATAATAATAACATAGTTATGTTATTGTTTTATGTATATTATTTTCTTTTGCTTTATTCTTTACAGAATTACTTTTTTTCATCTAGACAGAACCCTAAATTTATAAATAAATTATTATATAATAATAATACTAACAGCAAGTAGGTTTAAAATACCCACACTCCTTCTCTACCCACACATATACTCTCATTCTTTCACTCTCTTGTCCTCACACACACACACACACACGCGCGCGCGCGCGCACACACACACGCGCGCGCGCACACACGCGCACACACTCACACACACACACACACACACACACACACACACACACACACACACACACATACACACATACACACACATACACACACTCACACACACACACACACAAACACAAACACACACACACACACACACACACACACACACACACACACACACACACACACACACACACACATACACATACACACACACACACACACGTACACACACACACACACACACACACACACACACACACACACACACACACACACATACACATACACATACACACACACACACACACACCCGAAATTCGACACCCATATATACCAAGTAAGATTCTTGTTTAAGTAAATTAGAGTGTAATGGATAAGTGAATACAAGAAAAGTGTTGTAAAGTTATATATTATCATATAAACACTATGTTATTATCGAGTGTTAATACGTTAGCTTTACACCTAAAAATTGATTAAAACAAGTTTAATCGCAGTTATTATTATTTAATTTTACTGTTACGGTTGCTACATTGTTGAATATAGGCGTACATAGAAATGTAATTCTCTAACACACAGGTTCCAACCCGTGGTACGCATCACGTGGCCTCAGCAGAAACATTACCAAATGGGTTGAAACTGCAGGAAACATTTATCGCCTTAATAGAAGACAGTTCCATGATAGATGTTTTTAAAGATAAATTATAATTAAACGTCTGGATCGCTATTAATCCTAGTATCAAATGCTTTTCTGGATAGCTATGCCGTTTTTGACGCCATTTGTCACTAGTTATTTGTGTGAGAGGGTTTTTTCTGTACTGTTGTATACAAAAAATAAATATAGAAAAAAAATTAACAAGTTTTGAAGAATAGTCGAGGATAAAATTAACTTCAGTTACTCCTGCAATTGACTATTTACTGACAGGAAAACCGAAAAAAAGCTTTGCAATAATCAAAATTCACATAAACCTTTATTGGTTTTTGTTGATTGATACGTTTTTTGTTTTTTTTGCACTTATTGTGTAACACTTTTTTGTATAGATGTGCATATTAAATAGAACTGCAATGTGCATAGTTGTTAAAATTTTTTTTATTGTCTTTAATCAAAATTAATGAATAAGTGGATGAATAAATATATAGTTTTATTACTTATTTAATAAAAATAAAATAAATAGAAGTGTTTCTAAAAGAAAATAGGATCAGAAAGGCATCCTTCCAATCTACACCTCCCAGGCTTCCTAGGATGTGGCGTACGCAGTTGCTAAAACGTTGGGAACCCTTGCTCTAACACATTGAAGTTTATTTTTTAAAACAAGAACACTGATCAACAAAACCATATTTAAAAGAATATTTTTAATTATTATTGTCTATAGATAGTTTTAATGTACAAGTTTGAACATTTTAGTGTAAAAGGGTCCTCGTCATCCTTAGAATTACTTATATCAATTTTCAAATACTACTAATGGCAAGAAATTGTGAAATATCATTTTATAATAAATAAATATTATATATATATATATATATATATATATATATATATATATATCGTCTTTCAACTCCACGTACAACTGCACAAATCTAAAGGTTCACTAGCAATTTTAACAAAAT
Source organism: Prosapia bicincta (assembly GCA_036971475.1). NCBI lineage: Eukaryota > Metazoa > Arthropoda > Insecta > Hemiptera > Cercopidae > Prosapia > Prosapia bicincta. The sequence continues at coordinate 15,311,949 of JBAIZL010000004.1, forward strand.
GTGATGTGATTTATGATGTGAAATAAATAATACCTCTTAAGCACAAAAACGTTTTATTTAAATATTCATGTACATTTCGATTGCAAAGCAGTCATATATACTTTACTTAATGCATACCACTCTATCATACCTAATGCATACCATTGTATCATACTTAATGTATACCATTGTATCATACCTAATGCATACCATTGTTTCATACCTAATGCATACCATTGTATCATACTTAATGCATACCATTGTATCATACCTAATGCATACCATTGTATCATACTTAATGTATATCATTGTATCATACCTAATGCATACCATTGTTTCATACCTAATGCATACCATTGTTTCATACCTAATGCATACCATTGTATCATACCTAATGCATACCATTGTATCATACCTAATGCATACAATTGTATCATACATAATGGATACCACTGGATCGTACCTAATGCAAACCATTGTATCATACCCAAGGCATACCATTGTATTATACCCAATGCATATGAAGTAAAAGACAATTTGCTTATAAATATTTGCTTTCATTAAAGTGAGGTAAGGTTTCCCACTTGTTGAGTCACGACTTACTTGTCTTTGACCTCGGCTCCCTCGGTCCGTCCACAGTAACCTTGATGGCCTTCGTGTAGGTGCACACTTGGGGAGGACACGAGTTCACTATGATTGTTAACGTGAAACTCTTCCCTGAAACAGATTAACAAACAATAAATACAGTGAGTTAAATGACATACATGACGATAATACACTAGAAAATATAATTTGCTAGTTGTAAATATTTCCTGTGCGTAAAATGCAAGTACAGTAGATCCTCGGTTATCCGAAATAAGGTGTACCTCGGTTAACTGAAAACTCGGAGTAAAATGCAGTTACAGAAGAGCCTCGGTTATCCGAAATAAGGTGTGCCTCGGTTTATTGAAAACTCGGAATAAAAAGCAAGTACAGTAGAAGCTCTGTTATCCGAAATAAAGTGTACTTCGATAAATTGGAAAATCGGAGAAAATGCAATTACAGAAGAGCCTCGGTTATCCGAAATAAAGTGTACCTCGGTTTATTGAAAACTCGGATTAAAGTTAACATACATGACGATAATACACTAGAAAATATAATTTGCTAGCTGTAAATATTTCCTGTGAGTAAAATGCAAGTACAGTAGAACCTCGGTTATCCGAAATAAGGTGTACCTCCGGTAATTTAAAACTGATAGCAAGGATTTCGTCAAACATAGAGAGGGATATGTATGTAAAACTGGTGATATGAATGAAAACGTAGTAGAAGATATATACAAACGAATCTATTGTAGTAGCAAATAAAAAAATGGGTTTCAAATAAAATTTAATAAGAATTTTAAAAAAATCATTAATAATTTTAAAATTTATTTTTACGTCACACTTCTAAGGGCAAGACGAAAGCCAAAACATATATACGTACTGTTTATTTTGTAATATCACTTCGGTTAGTGCGGAACTCGGTTAATCCGGCTTTACTGTATATTGTTTATATAAACCTGCCATATATGCACTATATTTTACAATGTTATTTCTCTCGGTAGGAAAATCAAACCATTAAATGGGTAACTGTATTGGACTTATTTAATACATTATATTACTGGAAAAGTTGCTTGAAATTGTCTAGGTAACAAACCTCTTTTTAACCTCCCGCTATTCTAATAATTTTTCGTACTCTTGTTTGGTTATGGTAATTTTAAACTAAATTATACTCCCTTTATTCAAATCATACTAATTTTAAACAACTTCATAATCATTTTCATCTAATTTATTACTGCCTTAAGTCAATAATTGTAGCCTACCATTGATTTATTCGATGTAATCTAGACTGTAAAAATACACGCCTAAAGACAACACTAAATTGTAATTTTTAAAAACATTTTTTCATTTCAAAATGAACACTTGTTGCTATCTGTCAACCATTATTGATATTTTAGCAAAATTTGTTGATTTTCCCGAACAACTCGCGAGGGGGTGTGGACTAGCTGCAACTACAAGAGGGGTTTTGCGTCCCTCGCGGTACCCAAGTCTAACATCACACAACTGATAACATTCATCTCCACGATGCACTCTAATATACTGACACACACGTACACGCGCGCGTGCTCACATACACGCATACACACACTCACACATATAATTACCGACATAACCTTTGTTCATTAGATTCTCTCACGGGATGGGTTTATGTCCACTCAGGACTTGGTCCCGAGTCTGAGAGTCTGGCTCTTTCGTAAGACTAAGCAAGAGTTTAAAAAATTCGATTGTAATAGTTGGACTGACGTAATCAGACCGGGTCCAAGTTCTACTGGTCGTGCGTACACCGGTGGAAACCGTAGTGTGGAGCTCATCTCGTCCTAGATACAGGCATGTCACCAGAGTCCAGGCCTGCACTAAGCCCTCCGACTTGGATCTGACTCAACTCACGGGTTAGAGGTTGAATTTTCTAACGGTTTCATATGTTAGGTATGAGATGCGCCACATCAGGGTCTGTCTTTGTATTCTTTGACACTTTGGTCAAAGAAATTGAACCATCTCTGGTCCTCTAGCTACTTCTGGCTTTGGTCAGGGAGTAACCGAGTAGGCTACTCAATTTGAACAGTTCTAATGATTTTAAATTAAGTTATAGTCATGTTAAACTAATTAATTACCTACCATTTTGTGTGAATGGAAGGGGATAAATAAGTATCCCCTTTAAATGCAATACAGTTTGGTAAAATAATGTATTCAATATTTTATTATAGGCCTACAGACATGGTTTAATATATTGTATTACTGTGTTTATTCCTCAAGGTCATATCAAAATAAAAATGTTCTTATTTACAAACCATTAAAGTAAATTTTAGGATCATATAATCAATGTGAGATAAACCTATGTTTCCCAAAATATTAAATTCTGTACTTCACCACAATGTCCTTTATTTAGGATAACATTTTGTATCGACTAACGTCACCTGAAATAAATTAGGTAGGGTTTTAATTTATTTAACTGTTGTCATATGCCAATATAGTAACAACCCATCCGTTCAACCGGGACCTCACACCGTAACAATCAATAAACTGTTTCCATAACTAGTAACAAAATTCAACTAAACAAAAACATGCAAAATGTTGTCATTATACCTGCAAAATTTTAAACGAAATATTAGTTTATATTGTTTCTGTGAAATAGAGTATTTAAGTATTTTTCATCTACACATCAGGTTTCCGTCAAAATGCTGTCTCAATCCATAATTGATTTCATTAGGTTTAATTCAGATTTGTTTACGTTAAACATATTTATTACATACCTAATCACAAATGAGCTCTGGGCCTCTTCAATAAAATCTATAGCAATTATAACAGGGTAATGTAATAATAAATTGTTATAACATTTTAGGTGTCCGCTTGGCTTTATATAAATATATTTCGTGTGTCACAGTTATCTGCCATCTACAGTAGGCCATATTTACATTTGTTGGCACGTTTTGAAAAATTTCCATCATGAGCAGTTCATAGAATTGTCTGTTGATGAAAATACTCCGAAAAGCGTAAACAGAAGTTAATGTGACAATGCTATAAGTAGATAACTGCGACACAAAATATTGATGCTTAAGTTTGTGTTTCATGTATATTTCTAATTATATTATATACTAAAGAAGACCTTATTATTGAAACGTGTTTTGATCAATTCAGTATTTACAGTGAGATTTTGTTCAGTAAGTTATAAATAATTATCTTACTCATAAACCAGGCTCAAATCTTATAAATTCAACCATTTTTCAATTCCGTCGATTACTTAATCACTTTAACATTGTCTCAGTAAGTTTTTACAAATTTACAGAATTTGTAGTTCGGAAAGTCATAAACAATGTTAAAGCGATTAAGTAAGACTAACCCAACGTAATGGACTACACAATAAAATAGTCCTTCTATTAGTTCACAGTCTCCTAATATATAAGCTATCTTGTTCAAACTTTCAATCGTAATAAAATACTTTTTATCCATCCCCTAAGGTTAAAATATATTTTTGAAAACTTTTAGTGGATGACACTTGACGTTATTACAGTTTTTTCAAATATTAATTGAATTTAATGAATAAAGTTTACTTTTATTTAGGAGGAAATATTTTCACGAAAAGGGCAAAATATGCAAATAGTTGTATTGACCCATTTGGCTTTAAATAAGTGATACCATATGATTTAATAGAACAGCTGATTGTATGTCATAGTTTACGTGGTGGAACAGCTGTTATATTACTTTATTTATATTGGTTGTAATTATTTAATAAAAATTAACTAAAATAAATTTTTCTCTGTTGATTTAAGTAGGCATAGACTTTGAAATAAAATTATTTATACTAGTTTGTTTATACTATAACTACTGTTCCTAACTTACTGAAAATTTAATAAAATATTTAGGTAGATTGAAATTCAAAATGAAGATTCAAAGTAATTATCGTAGTAAGTTATATTCCGCGCAAATAGAATAAAAAAATAATCTTTTTCCCGTAGCAGAGAACGTAAAAGAACTGCAAGAGATAAATAGCACAGGTTGAACAAGGAAGCTAATCATGTTTACATTTTGAAAACACTGTTGGAGCCGCCCGTATTTCATCCGTGACCGCATAACCGTAATTTTCTGGCGCCCCTTCCCCGTGCGGTTTGCAGCTCCACGCAGATTTCATTTCGTTTTCTTCGGCTGCAGCGGCGCAAATATAGCGAGCTCTTTGCTTTTCAATTATTCATTTTCAATTCGTCGCTCGATTTATTTTCATAGATTTCCCCGAAAGTTTCTTACAACAATCTCGTATAAGATGAAAAAATGATATACAGCTGGCATTGGGGCGGTTACGTTTTATACATCAGTACCGTATTGTTATATGACTCAGATATAGATACGTCGCGCCGTGTTGAGATCAATCAAGACAGTTTTACAACCCCTTGTAAGAATACACAATTGTATTTATATTGAAACAAATATAGTTTTTCAATTCCTTCTTTTAGTTCACGCTCTTCTTATATATATATCAAATTTTCAGTCGTTAATAAAATTCTTTTCATTTATCCGAAAAAATGTAAAGGTTCAAATACATTTTTTAAATCTTGTAGTAGATGACACTTGATTGTATAACAGGTATTATTTCATTAATGTTTCAAATTATATTTCATTAACTGAATAATGAAATAATTTTAGTTATATATGAGAGAAACGTTTTTCACACAAATGAATTGGCATGCAAGACAAAATTAGTAACTACTTCCGCTGGGACTAAGCTGCGTCCCTAGGGATGAGTCCTGCGTCATTCGAAACAGAACTCTGAACCAGATTAATAATATTATCTATACTTATTAAATTTAAAACGAATTAAATAGGAGAAAAGGTTTTCACAAAAGGGGCGAAATATACAATATAGGTATTTCGTCCCATTTGGCTTAAAATAAGTGATAACATATGATTTCATAAAACAGCTAATTTTATGTTATAGGTTATGTTGTAGAACAGCTGTTTTAACGCAAAGGCTATTTTACTTTATTTATAATAATCGTAATTGTTTAATACTAAGTAACTAAAATAAAATTTTTCTTTGTTGGCTCAAGTAGAAATTGACTTCAAAAATGTTTTTAATGTTACTTGTTCTAAATTTATATATTGTTTATTAATATGTATGTACTCCCTTTACATAATATATTCAGATAATATTGTTCTAAAAAATCCTTTAACGGTAAAATGAACCATTTATATTTTCGTATCTGAAACACACTTACTTCTCGTCACCGATCGTGACGTCATGAAGGGGAGAAAATAAACAAACACAAAATATGACTAAAAATCAACAACGCGATGAAGTAATGCTGAAATATTTGCGACGAACTGACGGGAAATCAGCATGCAAAGCTGCGAGGCGTGGTAACGCGATAAACTTGATATTTGTTGACACACTTTTGTTGCGCCTTGTTGACACACGCTATGCCGATTCGTTACTCCCTTACATGTTTCCGGCTGACGTCATCCTCATTCTACGGCACACTTGTATGTTTACACTTAAACCCGTTGCCTACCTCCACACATGAGAGGTTTGAATAATTGAATGCTTCTGGGAAACGTATCTCAGTGTAATGCGGCTCCCCTAGCGGAAGTTACTAACAACATTCAATCAAATTTACGACGTTTTTAATATAGAATTATATCCTGTGTATATTTTATATTCTGATATTATTTTGAAAATAAAGAAGCTATTTAAGCAAAATTAAATAATTTGCTTCACGATTTTATACTGTTCTTTTACTCTCTCTCTCTCTCTCTCTCTCTCTCTCTCTCTCTCTCTCTCTCTCTCTCTCTCTCTCTCTTTCTCTCTCTCTCTCTCTCTCTCTCTCACACACACACACACACACACACACATTCTTCACTATATGTACATATTTTCATCTAAAGACAAACACACACACACACACACACACACACACACACACACACACACACACATACACTGTATTGACCAATGTTTTTATTAAAAGTTGTATAGTCTTCAATCTAGATGTGTTTAGTTCCAGTTTTATAAACAAAATTTATGAGGTTGAATTCTAAATTATATTTACATTTTCAGAAATAAAATAATATAAATAGTTGTTTCCATATTATATGTTGTTTCAATAACTCAATATATATATATATATATATATATATATATATATATGATGAATAGTTATTGACCAGAGTCATCCGTTCATTCTGCAGTGCATAAACTCGCAGTTCGGACGTTTCGCCAGAATTTCATATAGGCCCTAGCATTGACGAGTTCAAAACAACAATAGTTGAATCGCGCTCTTCAACTGTGGTTGAGTTCACCATCTCCTCAATGCTAGATGAGATTCTAGCAAAACGTTGGAACTGCGATTTTATGTGACAACTGCATTCCGTATGTGAGTTAGTTGTAAGCAGCCATTTTACGTTGTGGGGCATGGTTGAATTCCACACACCTGGCAATCTACTAAAAAACCCCGTTCAGTTTATGCTGGACTATGAAAATACTATCAATCTTTGAAAGTTAACTCGCATAACATATAGTTTACGAACATATAGTGAAAATGATATAGGCCTATATGTATATATATATATATATATATATATATATATATATATATATATATATGAATGAATTGTTACTATCTGGAGTACATCCGTTCATTCTGCAGTCCATAAATTCGCAGTTCCGACGTTTTGCTAGAATCTCATCCAGCATTGACGAGGTGAACCCAACAACAGTAGAAGACTCGCTCTTCTACTGTTGTTGGGTTCACCTCGTCAATGCTGGATGAGATTCTAGCGAAACGTCGGAACTGCGAATTTATGGACTGCAGAATGAACGGATGTACTCCAGATAGTAACAATTCATCATATTTTTCCATCCGTGAAGGAATACGTATCAGCATATATATATATATATATATATATATATATATATATATATATATATATATATATATATAGTACATATAATATATACATATTAGGGAAACAAATATTTTAATTTTCGTTTAATGTACATCACACATAGTAACCTAATCTACAAATAAAAACAGCTTTTGTATGATATCAATTAATTAAAACATACAACTTATTGGAAATATCATTTGAAAATAATTTAAACATAGCCACGAGGTAAACACAAAAACAGCTGTTGGCGTTAACTTACGGCTAGTTTGGCTTCTGCAAGTCTTCAGTATTTTCTTTAAGTTACTTAATACAAACATTTTGTACATGTTGTACACATAATTTAAAATCAAATATTCTCTATAAATATTGAATCATTAAGGCCCGTGGTACAAATTTGAGCACAAACTTATTGTTATTATTTGTTTTTTAACAAACTGTAATGCATAATAAACGTGGCTCTATTTTTAAACAGACCTCTTCAGTGAGGCTTGTCAGTAAATTTTTTAAAGGGTCAGCCTCAGACAGACATGTCACACGGGCTAGTTCCAAAATACGTTTGAGTATTAAAAACCTAATCCCCGCCGTATCGCTAATCAAATTTCCACCAAACAAACTCTTTCACTTTTCTATGTAAACTACCCCTACACCCCTTCACCTCTGCATTTCGCTGAATGACAAATTGGTTCCTGTTCAATATCTAAAAGTAGGGGTTGTACTAATTGATTCCCGATTATCATCGTCCCCTTATCGCTCGTTAAGGGTCGGTTTAAATCCCTCGAAATTCACCCTGCTTGTAAAAAATAATTCACTGCGAAGAAACGAAAGGAACCTCGAGGGCTGAAAAAAGTAGCTTAAAATTCAAGTGGCAGCTTTTGAATTCTTCTCTGGGTAATTTGATATAGTTGAAGAAATCCGACAAGCTAATCAATGCTAATTGCGTAAGAAGGGGTTGTTTTCTTCTGGTAAGTTTGGTGTTATCACTATAAGAGGAATAAAGCAACACTCGCCTTACGGTTTTTGCTGTTTATAATGTGATTATAATTTCTAAATACTAATTTAAATTCAGAAAGGCCTAATAAGACAATAACTGTCCTAATTATATTCAAGTAAATGATGGTGTGAACTATTGGTTTTTCTCTTTCTCCTTCTCTCTCTTTCTCTCTCCGTCTCTCTCTCTCTCTCTCTCTCTCTCTCTCTCTCTCTGACACACACACACACACATACACACACACTCGCACACACGCGCGCGCGCACACACACACACCCGACGCGCGCGCGCACACACACACACGAGCGCGCGCACACACACAGACACTCACACACACACACACACACACACACACACACACACAAACACACAACACTTACACAGCTATATATTATACTGCCCAGTTTTGAAACTTAATAAACATTACTTTAAAAGTACTTTATCAACAATCTCTTACTTTTTATATTCTTTAACAAAGATAATCTTTCCTCTACAGGATCGATTGTCAACGAAGGCAATTTCATCTTCTCCCCGATTTCACCTGTAGCAAAACGACGCCCGTTTCGCTCCATTGTTAAAATTTATCTGTAACAATAAATCAGATAAAATCGGAGCAAGTGTTGAAAACAATGCGAAGGAGGAAGGACGGCCGAGTTGAGTACTAAATGTAGCGGACAGTGATGCGGCTTTATGGCCGCTATCCTGGGCAATGGTCCGACAAGGCGACTCCGAGTCCCAGCTCATTATCCCACGTCTGTATTGCACATCCTTCCTGGAACCTCTGAACCAGTTCTAGTGGTTTGACAAGGAGGCGAACCTTTGGTCAGCTGTGCACCTTGTGCGACCCCTTTTGCCTAGTGAGCGAGCCAACTGTCCGATAATTTTAGAATTCTGTTTAATATGAACTTATAAATAATATAAAATGCGCGGGCGACACTGTAGCAGTACAATTGAGGAGTTGACAGGTGAAGATTGTGGGAAAAAATAGATCTCACAAAAACCGAATGTATAGTTAAATGTAGAGGTTAGGAGGATGATGAGGCAGCAAAGAGTTGCAAACCTATATCGGAACAATAATAAAGATGGAGCATGGGAAATACGATGAGAGAATAAAAGCTAGAACATGTTTTAAGTGCTTATTTACCTCAAACAGCTCGATTCCGTCTCTCGAAGTCAAACTTCTAGAGTCTTGTGTATTTTTACAGGTGTACTACACAGAATGTAACATGAAAATATTAAAACTTTTGAAATGTGGCCCTAAAACTACTTCTGCGAGTATTATAGACCAGCAATGTCACTAACTAAACAGTAAATATTTTTAATAGTTTTAATCACCTTAATATCATAAATTTTCAAACATTTTTTAATTTAAACTTCTACTACATTATTCTGCTGTAAATGAATAAATCTGTTGTTTTAAATAAGTTTTTACAATGCCTTTTATTACTTCACACTCTCTATATATCTTGTTAATCGTGAATAAAATACTTTTTATTCAGCCGCTAAAGTTCAAATACATCGTTTTAAGTTATAGGGGATGGAACTTCAATTTAATACAGTTTTTTAAAATATTAATTTATTAATTAAATATATTGAAATTATTTAAGATTTATATGTGAGAGAGACTTTCCATAAAATATGCAAGGTACACAATATAGTTATTGCTTAAAATAAGTGATAACATATAATTTCATAAAACAACTGATTTTGTGTTATGGGTTATGTGGTAGATCCGCTGTTTTAACGCAAAGGTTATGTTACTTTATATATATTAATTCTAAATATTTAATAAAAATATTACTAAAATAAGAATGAATAGACTTTAAAAAAAGGATTGTTTACATTGCTTGTTTGTTTTCAAATAAATGTTTTTAACATTCTTGAACTTGATCTGACCTCAACCGAACATTACATTACCTTGACATGTAGTTGTGCCTAAATATTTTAAAGTGTACTGTTCAATACTGTTCAATATTAATATTTTATAAATATCTTTAAAATTTTGTCATTTATTTCAAACGCATCGGGGTATAAAAGGGGATTTCCTAATTTTATTCCTAATTGGATATTGCAGATTGTAGTTAACCAAAACAAAAACTACACCTTCTGTACCTTAAATTAAATGGGATAATCCTGAACATCCGTAGTTCCAGTGAAAGCTTTTAATTTCACATCACATTGAGACGGCGTTTTGAATTAATGCTTTTCTTCGTGTAGCTTGTTTACTGGGAATTATGTTTTACTTAATTATTCAGAAAATATTTTAGTTTTGAAATTATCAAAATGTATCACGAGCTAACCGAAAAATGCCAAAATACTTTTTAAAGTTTTCTAAAAAACGGAATAGGCGAGTATTATTCATTTTAAAATATTCAGATTTTT